>JAEMPF020028835.1:0-19744 GCA_022496165.2 Catalaphyllia jardinei
ATGTTACATTTCATCTTCTTGGTAGTATATCTTTGCGTTTACTTGTGCCACTTAGATACTAGTAGTAACTTACTTCTGGTACGTTGTTTCGCTGCGAGAGAACCTTACTAAGAAGTGAACAAAAAATTGTAATCCTTATCAAGAGATTATGTTGGATTAGAGAAGGAATGCCTATTGGCTGTCTTATCTTTATGATAATTTCTCATCTTTCACCTCCCAGACTTAGGTGATATCCTGAGCCTGGGAAGTATTCCTTCTCTTATTCTACATGGTACTTTAAAGACTTGCAATCGCTGGCTGGTAAAATAATGTGCCATTGGCATATGACAGTGGTAGTAACATACCATGAAATTCCGATACTGCCCCAGGCCTATATTTATTCCCAAAGTATTTTTAGAAGGCTTATTTTCCAGTGGAAAATTTGCTTTTAACAAATACTCGGTGGAGGGGTGCTATTATTGAAAGCAGTTAAGTTCTTTGGCGAAGCCCTTTTTTTGCGTTTCTGGCCCCTCCTTCTCTGGTCACCTTCGCAACTGTTATTAGGGTCGTCGCGCAATGCATCTTTGGGGGAGAAGCGTTGGGTGACGAACCTAAATAACGACTGCGAAGAAGACTACTCCTTCCCCTTTAACGCCGGAGGGTGCCGGAAAGAGAGGTTGTCCGAAGAATAATCTGCGGGGATGGGGGTGTTGGGTGCCTGTAATCGGAATTTTACAGTACATGCAAAAAACTGAAAACGTTAAAGCCATGTCTATAGGAATCATGGAACGGCAAGCAAAGGTATTTGCAAACAAATACCACTTAAACTTATTGAAACACATGCATGCAAGGCTTTAAATAAGACAGGACATATCGATATAACAGAAACAATAATTGCTAGACTGAATCGGCGGCTAAGTTTGCAAAGTCACGGTTGTAAGTAAATAATTACAATGTAATATGATTGAAAAAGAGAACTTCAACTGAATGGCGCAACATTTAGGCATAATGTTTGGAATCTTATTTACAACTCAGTGGTATTTTCATGATATTTATAAATAATATATAATTGCCATATCAAAACGTTTGGCAAGAATTGCCACAATCACTTTGAAAATGAGCATTTCGTTAAAAAAATGTCTACAATCATTTTCATTGGTTTTTCCCCGGTAATTTGGCAAGTGCATTTTAAGTTAATCATTTGAAATAATGTTTTCAAAATCAATGACATTTCAATATTGGTATTTAGCAGGAATGTTTGCCATCATTCACGAACACGAACTGGATTTAAGCTTAACTTGAATGACGTAAACTTATAATGAATAGAACAAACTTAAGATGAAATTTAAATTTGAGTGAACGAGGAAGCAGATCTGGAGAGAAAGGAAATCACTGTCAGTATTTTTTTCTATAGCAATAGATTAATTGAATTCCACTTTAAATCAAAACGCTATTTTTATAGTAAGGACAGATAATAACGACGGATTTTTTACGAGAGCGAGAGCGAGAGTGAGAACGAGAGTGAGAGCGCTCGCCTTCCACCACTGTGGCCCGGGTTCGATTCCCGGACCCGGCGTCATAAGTGGGTTGAGTTTGTTGGTTCTCTTCTCTGCTTCGACAGGTTTTTCTCCGGGCACTCCGGTTTTCCCCTCTCCCTAAAAACCAACATTTAATTTGATTTGATTTATTAGAGTTGATTTCCTGTAAGAATTGAGAATTGTAAATATTTCGAATTGTAATTGTAATTTCTACATTGTAACGCGCATTTGAAAACCCCATGGTTGATACCTGCGCGCTAGAAATCAATAAATTATTATTATTATTATTATTACGAACTCATTGACATGCCGTTAGTTGTTTGATTGGCATCTGTCATAGAGAGATTGTGGGTTTGCGTTTACAATCTTCATAAAACTGGTATGTTTCAAAAGGTGTGTCTATCCCTTATTTGGAGTGCTACAATTCCCGCGCTTGGCAAGAGTTAAAAGGTTTACGCGTGGTTGGTTGATCCCGTTATTTGATCGCACTCTGATTGGTCATTTGTACCTCAGTTTTGCTTCGTCTCGCGTCCCGAGGTTTGAAGCGCGAGTAGTATAGTAATTGGGGGTCTAAGCACAGTTTCCATATTTTTTAATGTTCTGATTTTTTGTGTTGTATTTCTCAACTATTTTTCCAGCAGTTGTTTAATTGTTGGAAATACTGAATAATAAAATATTTATGAAACAAAAACTAAAGAAATAAATATTGTTCTATGTTTTGATTTTTCGCATTGGGGGTCTAAGCACAGTTTCCATATTTTTTTCTGTTCTGATTTTTTGTGTTGTATTTTTCAACTATTTTTCCAACAATTAATCAACAGCTGGAAAAACCAAATGCTTAAACCGAATAATACAATATTTATGAAACAAAAACTAAAGAAATAAAATATAAGAATCAAATGTGGAGCCAGACCAAAACCCGGGACATCCACTCAATCCAACCACTAAATCCTATACTTGGATTGTATTTGTTCATTGCGTGACTTTCTCGGAAAAACCAGATGTTATATTTGGGGAATCCCCACTAACAAGTCTAGACATGTCTAGAAAAACAGGAAGTCGATGATGTCATAAAATAGGGGGTTCCCCAGGAAAATGAGTCATACAATTGCTATATGACCTATAGTTTTTGCTTACAGACTTTAAAATATATTTTGTACTAATAATATAAGATGACTTCCAACACTGTTATTCATGATGAATTTATTAATGATGGTGAAATGATATGTCCATTATGTGATCAACAATTAGTACAAGTTAATAAAGAAGTTGAGCAATGTTGTAGTGAACAAGATGTGGAAACTGTAAATGGTATGAATACCTGCATGAATTGTGGTTTAGTTAATGGTTATGATTTTATCACAGAGAACTTCAACTTCTATGACAAAATGTATTTGATACGACAAAAATCAATATATCATCGAAAATACCATATTGATAATGTGATAAATAGTATATCTTATGAGAATGATGTCCAATTGACTTATTTATAATCAAAGGAAGTAGATTCACAAAGTATTCATTGAGATTAATAGTATTCTTCATGAGGTCAATGATGGGCGCAAACGTATGATAAGTATTAAATATGTTATCAAGCAATTATTCAAGATGATCAGGCTTCCTTACAAATATATCCAAGTAACGAAGTCGAAGAGGACAATCAGATATTATAAAAAAATTTGGAAAAATGTTCTATCATTGGTTGGTGATAGAATCCAGTTGATAATTAACAAGTGAATTTTTCATCGTATTTACTGAGATACTGAGTAAATAATGGGACTATTGTCTGTCACATAATCATCAATGTTCTTCATTGCATTATAAATTTGAGATGAATTGTAATTTCCACTTCTCATCATATCCTTTATCTCATTCAGAAGATGTTGGTAGCTTTGGTAAGCATAAGTACAATTTTGGATCTTAAGATCAAGGTTTTTATGTGACATCCAACCCTGAATCAAAAGTGCTGCTGTACTGATTGCAATCAAACTGATGCCGCCAGTTGCTATGCTGCTTGCTAAACCTCCGGATGCAAATATGATGGACAAATGAGTTGCCCAATAATTCCCATTCTTTGAAACGTTTCAATGCCAGCTTGTAAGCAAAACACTTTTTGTGATATGCTTGGTAGTAAGATTTTAATTCTTCAACCTGTTCTTCTGTTTATTCATCTGAAATGTGATTCCAGTTGAATATGTTTTTTCGCGACTCTTTCATATATAATTATTGTTTGGATAATTTAAGGATGTAAATATTGGATGTAAAATGTGCTGTATCCAGCTCCATCAAACATACCATCAGTGCTTAATAAAAATTTTAAATCAAAGTGTTTTTTAGCGCTGTCAACATTGATTTGAAGGACTGTGTTTATTGTTATTGGTGTCCAATTTGATGGAGTGTTGAGATCGAGGTAGAATTTAGTAGTTCCCTTAGCAACATCACTAATTTCGAAATAAGTGCCATTTTTATAAAAATCAGTGTAGATTATATGATAAAAACCGCTTAACTTTATTTGAAGAGTGGATGACTTATTGTTGGCAAAATAAGGGTAATGATTTATTGCTGGAAATTTGATGGTATTGTTGTTGTTATGCTTCAAAGTATTTGTGTCATAATAATATGTTGATGTTGTTTTTAAAGCATCTAATTGTTTTTTATTGATGGCATCACCATCAGAAGTACCCTATGCGAGGTTTACTATCTTTTTGGATTTCATATCAATTGATGCTTCATATTTGATGTGATCATCATAATAATAATAAAGACGATCCCATAATTGTACGTCCACATAATTTTGAGTACCAGCAACGCCGTAAACAACAACATAAATGGTAGTCTGAGGATTAGTTTTACCTTTTAATCTGATGTCAATATCCAGATCATCAAAACCGGGATTTAAAACGTTTTTAGAAAAATGGATGATGCTACGTGTCTTAGTTCCATCTATTCTGGAATTGATCTTTCCTACAGATAGAGATCCGCTTGATGCATTTATTTCATTAATGGTGATACCATCTTCTACATACATTTCATAAACCATTGTATAAGAACCTTTTGGTAAATATACCAAATCAATTGATAGTCTGGTGCTATAATAACCAATGCTGGAATCATAATCAATCTTGAATTCATAAGCTTTTTTATTAACTGAATGAAAATCTTTATTCTGGACTCCAATTGTATGAATATCATCATCATCTTCTTTGAACTCATCATTATCACTCTTTTGAAGACATTTTCTCTATTGATTGACTCTATGGAATGTATTTCAGAAGCTTTTATTTTCTCATCGATTATACCATTTATGATTGTATTACTGTCATTGACAGTTTTGTTAACGAAATTAACAGAAGCTGCATAACTACTGTCTGATGGTTGTGGATCTTTGAGATTAATGATACTGTGATTGGCTAAATTTAAATTACCTTCCATAGCCTCACTACCATCTTTTGGAAGTAGATCTGATTCATTGATTGCTATTTCACGCATTACATAATCACGTGTTTTCTTCAACAATTCAAAATTAACCGCTTTTTGCTTTATTGGATCATAATTTGGATTTTCTCCATCGTCTTCAACAATAGTTTTTAGATTATCAATATCATTATTACCCATATTTAGATTGCCTTGCAAAATAAGTTGCTTTAGCACCACCAACAGTTAAAGCTGCATTATCTGCAGAAGAACTATGGATTCCAATAATAGAGTGGTCACCCATATTCAAAGCACCTGTCATTGCTCTGCTTCCATCTAATTTCAAGAGATTTGTGGGAGAGTTTGCGGGAGAGTTTGGTAATTTACTGATTTCAGCATCCACATAAGCTTTGCTAACAATGTCATTAGGATCATCAAAAAGTCCATCGTAGTAAGGTTCACAGTTTTTTTATTATATTCTGTTTGAGATCATAATATTCTATACCGTCTTTATCCACTATTTTGAGAAAATTTTCATTCAGATATTCTTTGTTAACAACGCTTCGCAAATCTCTAGCTCTGACTTCCAAAGCATCATCAACCTTATGATCATCTAAATTTTCCACAGATAGAATGTGATTTCTATCCATATCTAAATCACCAGTCATTTTTCTACTACCATCTAGTTTCAAGACATTAGTATCAACATGAACTTTTGCTATTTCTCCATCAACATACTTCTTATTAGTAGCATCACAGTCATCTACAGGATCACCTAAACTGTTGATGAGATTACTATTCAAATTCAAACTCTCAAAATAGAGAATCTTGTGATTATCCTGGATATCATTGACATCAAAAATGGTGTGATTGAAAGTTGTTGAATATTTACCCTTCACCACTCTTGAATAAAACAGAAATTTAATGTTTTTATTGTATTGAGAACCATAATATCTAATTTGGAATTCTATCCCATCATCTTCACCACCCTCTCCATCAGTTGTGAATTGAATGATTGATTCGGTGTATTTACCATCAATTTTATCACTGTCAAATGTTTTCATAACGAAATGACTGTCACCGTGGACATTAAAAATTATTGTATCATCAACAAGGAAACTGCTAGTGTCTCCGATGACGAATATCTCAAGAATGAATGTGTAACTACCACTCTCTAATTGATTACCTTTCATTTTAATACTTGACCATGCTTCTCCACCAAAACCAGTATCATCACCTTCTTTCTCAATTAGATAAGCATCATTATGCGTCTTATGATTTTGAAAGAAATGGTTTGGAGATGTATTAGGTGGTGTTCCTACTTCTAATTGACTCTTATCACCAAAGTCTTTATAAAATCGAAAACTTGGTTGTAAATGGTAACTATTTTGACTGACTTTAGTATGTTCTTTCAACACTTTCAAACTGATTGCATCATTGTCGCCAGTAGACTCACCAATATTGGTTAATCGCTTCCCTTCAATATCATAATTACCATCATCTGTTAAATTGAATCCAACACCTGGTAACCCAGGTAGTCCACGTTTACCAATGGTTGATGATGATGAAGGTAAAAGTCCGTTTGAATAACTCATTTATATTAATAGATTATATTTTTTCATTGAAATTTTTGGTGGTGAATTTTCGTGGCTTATCGATATATACAAAGGAATATGGTTCTTCAGTTGCTTTTTCATATGATTCTTTTGAAATACTGTTTTCACGGCAAATTAAACTCTTCTCATTAGCACTTGGAAACTCATAAATGGAGAAGTGAGAACAATTCAGTCTGATGTCTTTTGGCGTCTTATAATAACTTTGACTCAGATAAATCACACTACAATTTTTATGCCGACCTCGTATAAAATAGTCGATTAATAGTTTTTGGTTTTTATCACATACATAATCATCAAAAATGATGATTTTTTGTGAGTCAGAGTCAAGATCTTGAACTGGAATAATTTCAACATTTCTTGCTTCAATAACATCATAACCAACCTCATCACTCATCGGCTGAAAGACATCCATGAGATTTTGATACTTAGACTGTTCTAAATTTTTTGCATACAGATAAACTTTATCAAAATAAAGCAGATTGTAGATCATATGCATTAATGTGTTTGTTTTCCCTGAACCACTTGGACCGCAAATCAGCATCCGAAAACATTGATGAGGCATGAAATCGTAAAGTTGTCTGAAGTTTGAGACCACATCGTCTTCAACATCATAATTCGGTATTCTCATTATATTATATTGGTATATTAGTTCAACATGGTGTTTAACATGGTGTTCAACAAGGTGTTCAACATGGTGTTTAACATAGTGTTCAACGTTGTTTTTTATATATGATATGTTGTTTTTATGTAAATTAATAATATAACAACAAATGAGTTTGCTTAAATGGAAAGAACTTGCAAAAAGTAAAACCAAATTAGGGAATAAAATCAATTATGTCCATGATCTAATCACACAACATAAAATCGATCAACAGACAAACCAAGAGTCATTTGCGAAGGTATTCAAACCAGTGACAAGTAAATTAGATCATGTAATTGACAGTAATTTGGATTTAAGGATGCCTCAAAGGAGAAAAAGACCACCAAAGAAAGGTGAGCCTGGTATTGACTATATGCCTGAAGTTGATCCATATGAAGACATGGATGTAGAAGGTCTGATTGATTATGGTGATTATGTACCACTACAGCAGGAGAAACAAATAGTACCAAAACCACCAACATATGAAGAATCGTTGGAGGATCTTTTGGAAGGAAAGGAGATTTATGTTGATCCCCAATATTTTCCGGAGCAGTCAACCGAACTGGAGCAGCCACCTGAATATGATTATGATGAAGAAATTGATTATACAATAGCTGATGAAGATATAAATAGAGAAGCGTTAGAGAAGTTAGATCTAACGAACTATGAGAGTGTTGATAAGGTTCTCAATCAGCCGGAAATGACAAAACAAAAAGCTGAAAAATATCTAAATAAAATATTAAAGGATGCGGAATTTAGGAGGAGACAACTTGGAGGTTATAAGTCAGGTGTTACGAAAAATACAATAAGGGGGAATTATCGGAAGCTGAGAGGCAGTTGTTAAACAAACGGATAAACAATAATAGAGTTGTATTGAATGAATACATTACTCATCATAGGAATAAACTGAAAGTAATAAAAGGTTCTGGGATTAGAGGCCGAGGAAGAAGACAGAGAGGTGGGAATGTTATGTTTTTCAACGATCCCAAACAGCTTCTCAAGAAATTAGAATTGATCATTGGTGAAACCGTTGCAGGCAACACATCAATTAAGATGAGAAATACAGGAGTTAGTATACTGGACACATTATTGAGAATGTCAACAATAAATAGACCGCAGTATAATAAATTGTATAATCAGTATTTCAAAGTATAATTGTGTAAAGTTATTATATATATGGATCGCGAGATTGTTTTATCATCATACAGCGTCAAAGATCAAGGAAACAACACTCCTCAGAATTTTATAACCAAATTGAACAGGCCTATAATATTGGATAGTAATTCTCAATATGTAGTTGGCTTGAACCGAATCATTAACATGTCATTCACATGGTTTAATGTAAATTCATCATACAACAATCAACTAATAAAGTACAGCTCTGATAATGGTTCAACATTTCACAACATCACTTTCCCAGCAGGAGTCTGGAACTATACTGACTTTGATACATACATCAAGGACATAACAAAGATTGTCAAAGATGGTGCTAATAATAATGAGTATCCTATCACTCTCGAATTCGATAATACAACATTTAGGGTTACAGTCACATTAGCCAAGAATTATCAACTTGATTTAACTGCAAGCAATCAATGAACTAACTGGGTTTAATAAAGAAATATTGAAAAATGAACAGAATATTGGACCAAAAGTGCCTAATCTCAGTCAAGACACAGACATTCTTAATATTCATTGCGACCTCATCAATGATTCACTTGTAGACGGTCAGGATACAGACATCATTTAATCCTTCTCAACCAGTGTGCTTCAACCTAGTTGCTCCTTTACAACTGAACCAAGAAGAGTTACATTTAATCCAATCAACAATCGTATAAACAGTATCAGGATACACATTACGGATGGAAAAAGGAGATTAATTAACCTGAATGGAGCTGATACATCTTTTTCATTAATTCTAAAAAGGATAGAATAATATAACATAATAGTATAATGAAACCATTTGAATTCACCAGGGTTTATCATCCAAAACTCGGTATTTTTGTAGATAAACATGTAGGATCAGGGATTATCGTTGATAATATTTTCAAACCAATGGAGAGTGCTGCATCATCTGTTGTAACAAAGTTCGTCAAGAAATCAGGTGAGAAAGCATTAAAATCAGTAGGTGAAAGGGTAGGTAAAAAGACATCTGAGAAGTCAGGAGACTTGATAATGAAAAAGCTTAGGAATATGAGAATTATTGATGATGTAGGACAAAGAGCTAAAATAGTTCCACCACAGCAAGAAGAAAGTACAGATATGATCATTGATAGACTGATATCAGGATCAGGTTTGAAAAGAAGGAGGTAGAGTAAAATTATGTAATATATTAATATAATGGCTTTCAGAACAAGTGAATATTTGCAAAGATATGAGTTGGTTCGATTTCAACTGAATGATGTTATTGAGATCCCACAAAACAATCAACACCAGAAAAAAAATAGGTACAAGTTCACAATCAACGATAGGTCTGCGTTCTATGATTGGTACAATGCTTATTTTGAGGTGCAGTTTCTGCAGGTACTGGTATTCCAGATGCAACCCGATCAACAGTTATTAATGGAGCTCATTCATTAATTAACCATTCGACAATAAAGAGTGCTGGTAAGATTGTATAGGAAACTGATAATCTTCATAAAGTAACTTTTGTCAAGAACCTCTTAGAATACACTAGTGATGATTTCAGTAGATCGGTGGCTAAAGATAGTTTTTGGTATCTAGATGTAGCAAATTTGGCTGATATGACTGCTGCTGGAAATACAGGATTTGAGGCTAGACGAAATTTGACGAAAAGAATTGGTGAAGGTGGTGGAGCTGCAAATGCCGCCAAAGATGTTAATGTAATTATACCTCTTAATCGATACGGTTTCTTTGAAGAGTTACATGATAAAATGCTAGTCCCAATGCAACTTCAGTTCGATATACAGTTACAGAATGACACAGAATTAATATATAAGGCAGCTGCAGCAGCTGCTAGTCGAGTGGTTGTCAATAGATTATTACTTTGGGTCCCAAGACTAATACCAAAGGACACTTTATACGATGAGTTTATTGAATCCTTTTTGTCGAAGAAATCTTGGACGTATAAAAGAGAATTGTATACAGCTTCCAATCCAACACAGAGCAGTGGATTCTTCCAGATCTCACCCAGTATTGACAATGTTGTTTGCGTCCTTGTTTACCTCCAACGAAATAAAACAAATGATGAAGATACAAATCCTTACCACTTCGATACTTTCAAACTGAATGCAGCTAATAATAATAGCAGCCTCACGCCATGTAGATTGGAATACGGAAATGGAGTATTCTATCCAGAAACTGAATATGATTCAGAATAAAAGGTAAGAATCTTCAACGATGTGATGTCATATGGAATGAGAAAGAATAATTACAATAGCGGTACTCAACTCAACATGTCTAATTACAACTCTCTTTATTCTCTCTTATATTTTGATTTGCCCTATCAAGCGGATAAAGTAACCAGAAACCCAAAGCAGTTGATATTCAGGTATAAACTAAGCGCAAATAGTGCTGCAAATTTCAATGTCCACGCCATCGTCCTATATCATGAGACTATCGTCATCGACAAGGTGGGAAATGAATTAGTCATAGTATAAAAGCATTGATAAGAATGAGACATTCTTAATTCAGATATGTTTTGTAATAGGAAATTATATAACATATATTATATACAAGAAATGACTCAGCTTTTTGCAATAAATGTTAAACTATCAGAAAATCAGAAGAAGAATATTGGTGATGCTTATAGTAAAAGAGAAACAGTCGTCATAAGGCTAACTAATGACTCTCTTCATGGGAATGACACTCTACATGTCCCAGCTACAGTGAAGAAGAAATTGGAGAAGAATCGGAAATTGAATAAAGGTATGGACATCAAACTTTCCAAGACCAATATCAGAAAGCAAGTTGGTGGTAGTTTGTTGACTTCAGCTCTAGCTCTTGCGCGTGCATTTGGACCAACCATTGCTAAAACAATGGGATTAGCAGCTTTAGCAGGGGCCTCCAGTGCAGGAGCACAACAAATTGTTAAAAAGATATCCGGAAAAGGACAAACTGGAGGTTTCCTCATTCCACAAAATAAGATTGATAAGCTTATTGCAAACAAACACCTACTAACTGTAAAACAGAAGAAAGATATATTGGACGCCCTTCAAACAGGTTCAGGTGTTCAGATAAGACCAACAAAAAAACAATCAGGAGGTTTCCTTGGTACTTTACTTGCCAGTATTGGGATTCCAATGGTTTTAAAAGCTTTCACCGGAAGGGGTGCCCCCAAGATTGGATCACCTACCCCACCTTCAAAAGGGGGAAGAGGAGCTCCGAGAATTGGTGTATATAGGTCACCACCGTTTTTTGGCAGTTGGGGGTGACAACCAAGTTGGTATGGGAAAGAAAAGACAATCAAAAAAAAAAAGAAAGAAAGGGTCTACTATTAGGACCAAACAGCCCGTTCAATCAAATTCCACTTCTAGGAGCAATACTGTGAAACCTAAATTCCATAAAGACATCCCATTAAGCAATCATGATCTTCTAAAATGGTGTAGATATCTCAACATCCCAATCAATGATGTTTTATCAAGAGATGGTAAGGTTCCACATAATCATAACCAAGCATTATTTATTTACAATCTTGAACCATCATATATGAGTGGAAGCCATTGGGTAGCTACTTATGTAAAAGATGGTGTGATAAATTATTTTGATAGTTTCGGAATGCCTCCTTTTCAAGAAATGGTAAATCATGCGAAAAGAAAGAATTTGACTCTGCTTCATCAAAATAATCAATTTCAAAATATAAATACAACCACATGTGGATACTTTTATTTATACTTTTTGAATGAAATAAATAAAGGAAAATCATATCATGATTTATTAAAAGTGTTCAATATACATGATACAATGGATAATGAGAGATTCATTGAATATTATATCAAAAATATCTAAATTATATATATATAATGGTGAAATCATGTTGTGTTAAACAGAAGAAACAAACTGAATGCGTTCCAGGGAGCGAACGATATGCTAAAGCTAAAAATGGGCGTATGATGTTGAAATGCACTTGTGCTGAATGTGGGATAACAAAGACCAAATTCGTGAAGAGTGGGAAACAAGGATCAGGATTTGATGAGCTTATTGTTAAAGGATTGGCATCAGGTGCTAAAGGACTTTTCAACTTAGGTAGAAATAAAGCTGGTGAAGCAATAAAATCAGAGACTGCTAAAAAGAAGATGAAAGAAATGGAACAAAAGTATTTAGACCAAATCATTGATTCAGTCACTGATGATATGTCAAAAAAGATATCAGGTAAAGGAAGGAAGTCGGGAAACTGATTGAGCCCTCACAAGCTGAGGGCTATCAGATAGGAAAAGGATTACCAATACCATTTCCATTTGTTGATTGGAAGAAAGCTTGGAATGTTGTCACTGCACCTGGATTGTTCAAAGGACCTGAAGTGAGTGCAAAAGAGGGTAGAGCCTTGGTTGCTGAATACAAGAGACAATACAAGGCTTACAAAGATGCTGGAGGCAGCAGATCATACAACTCATGGATTAAATGGAAAAGTTATGGTGGAGGGTTAGACATCCATAATGCTATTCTCAAGGTTGCACCTAAAAAGGGTTTTGTGACGCTTGGGCATAAATATACAGGCCCTGGTAACCCTCTTGAAGATCAACTGAGGTATGATGCTAATACTGGTCAGATACTTGAGATATGTCAACAACCAACAGGTAGAACAGATGCAGTCAGTATGCAGCACGATGTTGATTACTCAGTTTGCGGTAATAAACCAAAAGGTGATCAAGTTAAATGTAAGAATGAAGCTGATCGTAAGATGGTCAAAGCTCTTGATGCTATTCCATGGAAAGATCGACAATGGGGTCATACTGTGGCTAGGAACGCCATAGCAGTTAAGTCCAAATTAGGTATGGGTGTGAAGCCAAAAAACGGGAAAAGCCGTCGAGTGAAATAAACTGGCAAGAAAAATTAGCTGATGAGTTACATACACCCATAAAACGCAACTTCACTCGGCGGCGTGTAATCACAAATCACATCGATGAAATATGGGCAAGTGATCTAGTTGAAATGCAACAGTTTAGTAAATGGAACAAAGGTTATCGATATCTTCTAATGGTTATTGATGTATTCAGCAAATATGGTTGGATCGTTCCATTGAAGGATAAGAAAGGTGAATCTGTCACTGAAGCATTCAAAACAATATTCAAGGAAGGTAGAAAACCACAATATATTTGGGTTGACAAGGGAAAAGAGTTCTATAACAAACATTTGAAAGACCTATTAGAGAAAAATGGGATACAAATGTACTCAACCGAGAATGAAGAGAAGTCATCAGTAGTTGAAAGATGGAATAGGACAATTAAATCCAAAATGTGGAAACAATTCACAATTCAAGGTAACACAATGTATCTGGAAATGTTACCTAAACTAGTAAAACAATACAACAACACAAAACATTCAAGCATAAAAATAACACCGGTTGAAGCTTCAAAGAAAAATAATGAGGGTATAGTTTACTTCAATTTATATGGTAATATGGAAACATCAAAACAGAAACCAAAATTCAAAATAGGTGATAAGGTCAGAATATCCAAATACAAACGGAATGTGTTTGATAAGGGTTATACACCAAATTGGACAGAAGAAGTGTTCACAGTTGATAAGATCCAATACACAAATCCAGTAACTTATAAAGTAAGAGATCTCAGAGGTGAAGATATTCAAGGGAGTTTCTATGAATCTGAATTATTGAAAGCCAAACAGGATGTTTTTCGTATTGATAAAATCATTCGCAGGGATTATAAGAAGAAACAAGCTTTAGTTAAATGGATAGGATACGGTGATGATTTTAATAGCTGGATTCCTATGAAGGATTTAGGAAATATATGAAAGTGTTTTAAATATAAGTTATGTAATCTTATATTGATAAGACGATATAGTATGATTATCATATTATATCGCGAATTACAGTTATCAAGACTGATTTTTGCTATTAATGATAGCCAAAAATATCATTATTTGTGACTATTTTTGCAATGTTTTTTATGAGCGTATTTATAACCATTATTGTATACTTTATCACAGTTAGGCCATCGGTATTCCTTGTTTCGCCATTCCATAAGGTGTTTCTTTCTGTCTTCATCTGATAATATTCGTGGTCTGATATTAGCTGATTTTTTGTAATCAGCTGGTAAGTCTTCTTGTTTGATATATTCAAATGTATAAGAATGACCATCTTTCTTCGAAATACCTGATTTACAGTTATTGATACCCTCGCAAGCCATTTTGACGATACCAGCGTTGATGCTTAAATGTTGATTGACTGAATACAAACTATTGAAGAATGAAACTTCATTTGTATCTTTATTGGTGGCTTTTATACATTTTTTATTTTTAAAATTATTTGCAACAAATGAGTAATCCCTCAATTTAGCTGATTTTTTATTATTTTCTCGTGGTGTTATAAGTTGGAGATTAGATAATCAATTGTCTTCCTTATTATTATTGATGTGGTCGATCACTTTCCCATCTGGTATAATACCATTATGGCATTCCCAGATGAATCTATGGATATAATACTTTTTCTGCCCTGATTGGCCATGTTTTCTAACACAAACATTCAAATAACCATTAGTTTTCTTGTTCCCTCTGTGGGGCACTTTCTTAATGATAATAATGTTTCCATCACTGTCTGCAGCATATAAGTCATAAACTGGATGAGCAGTGTAAACGCACTTGTTAACTATAATTTTTGTCATAATATATAAATTACATAATATATCTTTAAATCATTTTCAAAAAAATTTTGAATTCAAAAGTGACTTAAAGAGATGGTATTTTAATAAAATTATAAAAAAAATGCAAGAAAAAATTATCTCAACATATAGTATGAACACCCGCGATCTCTCAAAACTATTTATTATTGAAGCAAAATGAGAAAATAAAACTGTTGTTTCAGCAAAATATAAAACAGCAGCCTAAAAATAACAATATAATTCTTCCATCACCAGAGTCTAGGAATAATTACAAACCAGTCCCATTGCCGAGGAAAAATGTAAAACAGTTGGTGCAGGATTATGAAAACAATATTATTAATCCACCATTAGAATTTAGGGATAAACCAATCCCATTGCTAAGGACCAAGAAACCAGTCCCATTGCCAAGGACTAAGAAACCAGTACCACTGCCAAGGACTAATAAACCGGTCCCAACCCCTAGGACCAAAATAGAGGAAACTGCTAGAGCTTTGAAGGGTTACACAAAGTCCTTCGAAATCAGCATTAGAAACAAAAAAGATCCTCTTGAGCAACTGCAAAACACAAGAAAAGCTGTAGAATATCATATTGTTAGGATGCTTACATCTATGAAAGGTCTAAAATTCGTTGAAACTCTTGTGGTAACTTTCAAAAAATTAGCAAAAGATGAAATAATATACAAAACCGCATACTTTAATAGTAAACCTCTTACCATCATCAATAACACAGAAAACCCTAGAGCATTACAGTTATCAAAACAACAAATCCTGAATATGATAGCTCAATGGATTTCTGAAGGTTCTGGTTGGACTATTGAATCCGTTGACAATCATTATCTCAATACTGTAAAGTATCAACCAATGAAAGGCTCATCAGATATTGAACTACCACCAGAACTCAGACATCATGAAAAGGGATTGATCAATATGAAAAATGAGGACAATGAATGCTTCCGATGGTGCCACATCAGGTGCTTAAATCCTCAAGATAGGAACCCTCAGAGGATTAAAAAAAAGACAAGGAATATGTTAAAAATTTAGATTATTCTGGAATTGAGTTTCCAGTAACTACAAAGCAGTACAATAAAATTGAAAAGCAAAATGAAATCAATATCAATGTCTACGGATACGAAAACAAACAACCATAACCTGTCTTTGTTTCAAAAGAAAAATATGACAGACATATGAATTTATTATTGATAACAGAAAATGAAAATAAACATTATGTTTTAATCAAAGATTTCAACAGATTTATGTTTAACCAAACAAAACACAAAGAAAGGAAGCACTTCTGTATGCACTGCCTTCAGTGTTTCAGCTCTGAAAAAGTTTTGAACAATCACAGAGACAATTGCATTCAAGTCAATGGAGCACAAGCAGTAAAAATGCCTGATGAAGATAATAATATCCTAAAATACATTAATCATAATAAAGAACAGTCTGTACCATTTGTGATCTATTCAGACTTTGAGGCCTTAACAGAAAAAATATC
Source organism: Catalaphyllia jardinei (assembly GCA_022496165.2). Lineage (NCBI taxonomy): Eukaryota > Metazoa > Cnidaria > Anthozoa > Scleractinia > Caryophylliidae > Catalaphyllia > Catalaphyllia jardinei. The sequence goes on from JAEMPF020028835.1 coordinate 16,478, forward strand.
TGGGTGCCAACCCAATAATAATAAATCATATACAGAGGCATACCAGAAGCATACAGACTGTGGATATGGTTATAAGGTTGTCTGTTGTTATAATGATAAATATAGCAAACCGGTTAAAATATACCGAGGTGAAAAGGCTGTGTATAAATTCATGGAAGCCATGTTAGAAGAAGTTAAATATTGTAAGAAGATTATTAGAAGAGATTTCAAACAATTGTTGGAAACAAATAATGGAGAAATTAAAATACCTGTTATATTCCATAATCTCCGCGGTTATGACAGCCATTTTATAATGCAAGAGATTGGAGCTATTGTTAAGAAATATGTTTATAAAAATAAGAAAGGTGAGGAGCAACAGATTACCATCAATGCTATACCAAATAATATGGAGAAATATTTAGCTTTTATGCTTGGTAATTATTTAGTTCTACAGTATTTTAAATAATGAACATATATCTGATGAAGATTATGAACACGCACAAAATGTTTGGAATAAATTCTCTCTAAAAAATATGGCAGAGTACCATGATTTATATTTGAAATCAGATATCCTATTATTAGCAGATGTATTTGAAAATTTCAGGAAAACATGTTTGGAATATTATAAATTAGACCCATGCCATTATTTCACCTCTACAGGTCTGTCGTGGGATGCCATGCTAAAGATGACTGGCATTGAATTAGAGCTTATGACTGATATTGATATGTTTCAGTTCATTGAAAAAGGCATGCATTGTGGTATTAGTTATATTGCTAATCGTTACGGTAAAGCAAATAATAAATATATGAAAGAATACAATAAGAAAGCACCATCAAAGTATATTATGTATCTTGATGCAAATAATTTATACGGTTGGGCTATGAGTCAGTATCTCCCAACAGGTGGATTCAGATGAATGACACAAAAACAAATTGATAAATTAGATTTGGCTAAGTATGAGGAAGACAGTAATAAAGGATTGATATTAGAAGTAGATCTCAAATATCCCAAAAAATTACACGATCTACACAATGATTACCCGCTAGCAGCAGAAAAGGTGGAAGTAACAAATGATATGCTATCTGATTACTGCAAAAAAATATCTGAGAAATATAATATATCAACCGGTTTGGTTCACAAGCTTATACCAACCTTGGGGAAAAAAGAAAAGTACGTTTTACATTACAGGAACCTCCAATTATATGTGGATCTTGGTTTGAAGGTCACTAAAGTCCATCGAGTATTAAAGTTCAACCAATCCCCTTGGCTAAAACAATATATCGATTTCAATACTGAGAAACGGAAAAATGCTAAGAATGCCTTTGAAAAGGATTTCTTCAAGCTGATGAATAACAGCGTATTTGGAAAAACGATGGAGAATATCAGAAAGCGAGTGGATGTGAGATTGGTAACTGATGAGAAAAAACTGTTAAAATTAACCAGTAAGCCAACCTATGTCAGTAGTAAGATCTTCAATGAAAATCTAGTGGCTGTACACAAAATCAAAGAAACCCTCACTCTGAACAGACCAGCATATGTGGGGATGTGTATCTTAGATCTCAGCAAGACGTTGATGTATGATTTCCATTATAATTATATTAAAGAGAAATATGGGAGCAAAGCCAAGCTACTATTTACAGACACAGACAGTTTGACCTATGAAATTGAAGCTGATGATGTATACCAAGACTTTTGGAATGATAAGCACAAGTTTGATAATAAGCATAGGTTTGATAATAGTGATTACTCCGAGAGCTCACCGTATTTTGACAAGACAAATAAAAAAGGAATCGGAAAATTCAAAGATGAAGCAGCAGGAATCCCCATTAATGAATTCGTCGGTCTACGATCCAAAATGTATAGCTATATGAAAGATGATCAGAAAGGAGGAAAGACCGCTAAGGGAATCAAAAAGAATGTCATCAAGAAAAACATCACACATGAAAACTATAAAGATACACTATTCAATAATAAACAAATGTTTCATAAAATGAAAACAATTAGAAGTGAGAACCACAAGCTTGGTAGCTATGAAATCAATAAAGTATCACTCAGCTGTTTTGATGATAAAAGATATATACATGAGGATGGAATAACAAGCTATGCATATGGACACAAGAATATTCAAAATTTTCATAAATAATTTTCTTAATTTCCATAATTGTCTTAATTTTCATAATCTCAAAAGTTGGTCACAAAAGTTGGTTACAAAAGTCGGTTACAAAAGTCGGTCACAAAAGTTGGTCACAAAAGTTGGTTACAAAAGTCGGTCACAAAGGTCGGTTACAAAAGTTGGTTACAAAAGTTGGTTACAAAAGTTGGTTCCAGACTGATGTCCCGGGTTTTGGTCTGGCTCCACATTTGATTCTTATATTTTATTTCTTTAGTTTTTGTTTCATAAATATTTTATTATTCGGTTTAAGCATTTGGTTTTTCCAGCAGTTGATTAATTGTTGGAAAAATAGTTGAAAAATACAACACAAAAAATCAGAACAGAAAAAAATATGGAAACTGTGCTTAGACCCCCAACGCGAAAAATTAAAACAGAACAATATTTATTTCTTTAGTTTTTGTTTCATAAATATTTTATTATTCAGTATTTCCAACAACTAAACAACTGCTGGAAAAATAGTTGAGAAATACAACACAAAAAATCAGAACATTAAAAAATATGGAAACTGTGCTTAGACCCCCAATTACTATACTACTAGCGCGACACGTTAACTTTATCTTGTTAGGAAGGGGGTTGGGGAGACATAAAGAGCCAAGTTATAATCCACCAAGACTTACATCTGAGCCTAGATGAAAATACTTACCAGTATCCAAACCATTGACTGAAAGTCCTGCTCAAGAATCCTTGTTGTTCTGTAAAATAACGGGACAATGGCACATACATAACAGGGACTCATTGACATGTAGAAGCCAACAGACAGTAAGGGCAATTATTATATCTCTAAGTTAGTACGCGCGCTGTGATTGGTCAATTTAGCGGGCCGTACTCTCCTGCACGGACCGCTACATTTTTTAAAAAAAATTTTTTTTATTGCCAAAATGTTGCATGATTTATCGCTAATTTTGTCAACTTATAAAACAAATAAAAATTTGAAACTTTCTATTACTCTTAATTGTGTACTAAAGCGTGCTAACGACAAACGATTTCAAATCGGCTCGTTTTGCTTTCGACCTGCCTCAGAAATTTGAAGCCGTTCCTCACCAGTGGAAACCGTTCCCGAACCCTTCAGACACACAATAGAGATATAATAAATATCTTACTAACCTCGTCTTGT
>JAEMPF020028836.1:10255-19743 GCA_022496165.2 Catalaphyllia jardinei
CAAGTTATTTGTCGGAAGCTACGCAGTACATTATACCTAACCTGTTTCCGTCAAAAAGATATACAATAATTATATTGGCATCCGTAAGTCGATTTCGCCTATGGAATAGCGCCTTGAGGGCTTATCGGGAAACAACGTCTTGTGTGGCTGTAGAGGCCAATCCTAGATTTGCAGTCTCTGCTGCAACCCTGACATATGAAAGCAGCTGCAGGTTGTGGGTCTGGTTGGTCCTGCTGGTGACAGGCTATTCGTCTGCCCCTTCTTGCATCATTTTTGACATGAATGAGAGCCTCCCCACTTTTCAGTCCTTGTGATACTTGCTACTTCCATAGGTTTCTGTCGTTTACGAGGGCTTCCCATAGCTTGGTGTCAATATTGCATGATTTCAAGTCACGCTTGCAAACGTCCTTGAAGCGTAGCTGGGGGCGGCCTCTGTGCCTTGCCCAGTGGTAAGCTCGCCGTAGAGTAGATCCTTGGAGATGCGACGCATCTACCATCCTGTGAACATAGCCCGGCCAGCCAGCGCAGACAGCGTAAACATGGATGGGACACCACCTCTCAAGAGTACATCGTTGTTAGGCACCTTTTCCTTTTTCAGTTCTTCGCCATGGACTGTTATGCAGGGAGGAGATGGTGTTCCATGATCTTGGTCTTCTTTTGGTCGATTGTGAGACCGAAAAGATCGCAAGCATCTGCGAAGCTGTCCATCAGTCTCTGAAGCCTGTCTTTTCTGTCAGAGACGAAGGCTGCATCATCTGCAAATAACAGGTCTCTAATTGTAACTGGCCTGATCTTGTTCTTGGCCCGGAACCTTGAAATGTTGAACAGGTGACCATCGGATCTGGAGAAGAGGTATACACCAGGTGGCCAGTGGGGGGACAGAACCGTATTGTCTGAGGGCTGCTCAGCTTGAGGCGGGCGGTAGCGGAAGTTGAATAACCTCTCCCACCGTCAGGAATGGCCCCTGGCGCCCAGCTATACGCCAATTTTGCACAGGCTTATAACCGATAACTGACATTCCCCGTGTTGATCTTACGCCAAAGCGTAACTGGGTTGACCTCTCCAGGGCGCTAGCCTGGACATAACTATGGGAACACTAGCTGGTATGATCCAGAGAAATGGTAACACTAGTACACCTGGTACCAGGTTGACTGTAGTAGCTGCCAGAAAAGTGTTGAAAAGCTGCACTTTACTGCCTCCAGATTTCTATTACGGTTGTCCCCCTCAGCCTTGCCCAAAACCAATGGTAAGCCACAAGACAGGGGCACTCGTATCCCTGAGTAGGGGGCCCTCAACGGGTACTGACACCCGGAGCCAGCTGAGCCCGGGTCTCGTGTAGGCAGGGTCGACACTCCCTGAAGTAGCTGCCTTATAGCTACCCGTTACAATAATCATAAAAGTGATATTAATCGTAGAAAAATGCCACCCGTGAACTTAACAACGTAACCCAAACTATGCAATACTTACCCAGCTGTTTATAGTTTCGCTGACATACAAGCCCTGCTTTTCTTCTTTTTCAGATATCAACGAATGCGTCGTGCATAAAAATAAACCGCTCTGCGCGTGGAAAGATGGATGCGTGAACACGTATGGTGGATATAAATGCAAGTGTCCGCCTGGTTATAAAGTTTCATCGCAGGACTTCCGTCTTTGTGTGCCAGGTAAAGTACGAAAATGACATAGTGACGCATTTTCTTGTTCTACACTGAGAACTGGTCCATATTTATCTTACATAGAGAATTTTATTACTCAATTCAAAATAACAGTAAAAACATAGGTCGCCGTACTCGTTTTCAAGGAAAATGACGATTTACGTCTATGGCGAGAAAAAGGCCGCCGTTTTTTAATGTGAGCGCTAATCAGGCGTGAAATTATGCGCAGTAGGGATGCGCAATGCAATACTGGTGAATGACCTTAAGGCCTATAGGATATATTTGGGGGTAATTACCTTATGAAAATAAAAATAAAGTCCATTAACTAATCAGGTATTCTAATTGGGAAAATTTATCTCTGGTACTAAATGCTGTTTCAGACAAAGTATGAATCCGGCTACTCTCTACGCCACACTAAAGTAACCTATTATCGGAATCCTGGCCTGTGCCGTATACCGAATAATCGATACACTGTTTGGTAACTGAATGAAGACTAGACCCGCTACTATCTACTACAGAGAGAAGGGATTGTAAACTGCTAAATTCATAAACCTAATGATATTAAAGAAATATATGAAATTTAAAAATTCGGTAAGAATAGAATAAATTATAGCAGGCCTGGGTTGTTCGAAAGATGGATAACGCTATCCACCGGATAAATCACTATATAGCGAATAGCGTAGTTTGTTTTGTTAACACTTATCCACTGGATAACAATTTATCCGGAGGATAGCGTTATCCAGCCTTTGAACAACTGGGGCCTCAGTACACTTGACGCTTGATTCCCGATTGTCTTCTTGCAGATGTTCCAAAGATCTTAAGCCCTCCGCGGGATTACAAAGTGATGTTTTTCCAGACTGTAAACCTCCCCTGCCGTTACAGTGCTTCAGGCCCAGTTATCATTAAATGGCAATTAGCCAACAAGATTATCGCCATAAAGCAACTAAATGGTTAGTAGTTACAACACAATAGAAGGCTGAGTGCTGGCGATATGGTTAATGCCCTAGCCGCGTTCCGCTCTAGGCTATGGATCGAGCGGTCTGGTTTGAGTCCAGTTCGATTCTGACCCAGTTCCGACCCAGTTACACTTTGCTGTCACAATGCCGTTTTTCTGCCATGTCCATATGTAAATAGTAATGGCGGATTTAGACAATCCAATGCTGAGGGTACCCTGTGGGTAACCGTGCGCTAGACTAAGCATCCCATACAGAGATTGGGGGATGGGAGGGGGACAAGTAAGAAAAGTTACCAGCTGCTTAGTGCAAACCTGACGCAAATATCAACAAAGCGAAGGAATACTAAGCCACCTAGATTTACCTTTGACACTTTACCTTGGCGCGTTAATTACCTGTGAGCTTATTTCATCGGCCAATCACTTTGAGGTTTTCTGATTGATTGACACTGTCAAAAATGGTAACGTCAGTTGTTGATTTTAACTTGATCTTGCTACTTTGTCAACAGGTGCAAAGCAAACTCTTAGCCCTCGTCTGACGCTCCATGACAATGGAGACCTGTCAATCAAGAATGTGACTTATGGGGACAATAGGAGATTCATTTGCGTTGTGCAGAACGCCCATTTTGGTGCATATGTCGTACACAACCTTTATATTGAGTGTGAGTCCAGCGTTGTTTTCCAGTTAGTTTAACAGCAGTTTCGGAATAAGCTCAAATTAAATTACGCAAATCACAAGGCGTTAACCGGCTTTCAAATAACCCGGCCCTGGAACCGAGGAATCAGACGGAGGGGGTGACAACTCACTTCGGTCTTGATCGTCGGCTCGTCCTAATGTTTGTGCGGTCAGAATACGCAAATCTTTTCGCTGACAAGGGGAATGCTTACTACGCAGAGTAGTACGCTAAAAGAGTGTTTCCGCGAACAAACAAGGGAAGAAACAAAACAAGCGCAGGGGAAGTGTGTGTAGGCGAGGGAGGAGAGTCACGAATAGTTTTTTTTTGCTCTTGATAGTCTTCTGAAAACTGCTCTAAATTGAAGTAGATAACTCCTAACATCCATTTTGTTTTCTCAATACAGCAAAGCCACTGATGGACGCTCTCTTTTTGGTAAACGGAAAACATAACAGAAGTCACGTGTATCAAGTTGGTGATAACGCTACTCTGGACTGTCTGATCATCGCCATGCCGGTGCCTACTGTGACCTGGAGTTATGGTCAGCAGATAATCACAACAACAGCAAGAACTAAGGTGTGTTTCATGCATGCGTTGTACTTTAAATTGGATTTGACTTTCTTTTTTGGTGTGATATGAAGCTTAAATTAAGATGCTTGTTTGTTTTATCGTATTTTAGGTCATTCTTGGTAAACTTCCAAACCTTACCCTAAACCTGGCAGGCGCCTTGCAACTGCAGCTCCACATAACTGGAGTCACGCAAGCCGACGCTGGTATCTACACTTGCATGGCCACAAACCGTCATGGCGTTACAACCAAGTCAATCCAACTGACCGTCTCGCAGTAGACGGCCTACATAGCTTACTAAGTTAAATAAAACAACTTTAACGCAGAAATTAATGGCACTTTGTACTAAGTTAAAGCGAAATATAACTGTCACTCAATAAAGTAACTAGCCTGTATGGTGTCACACAGCTGTCACACAGTAACCACTAATTAAAATATCACAGTGTGTGTCGTAAAATATAAGATCGAAGTAAATTAAATGCAATTTAGCTTACGTTGCGTATTAGTTGTTGTCATTATCGACATCCTTTGTCTGACAATCTGCCAAAAGACTCGAAACCAATGCTAAAAAAATCTGTGGAAACCTTTTAATTGGACAGAATTGGAGAATGAGGAAAACAATGGGCATTCTTTCACAGAAATAGGGGACACCTCGACATGTAGTGTTTGACGTATACGCTATTTACAACTGACCACGTTTTGTAGAGAAATAGTTTATTTCCAGCATTAAAACAGTTGCTCAGGTTTCGTGAATACCACCAATTAAATTTCCTCGCTATGCTATAGAGCGGTTCTCAATTATAATTGCTGCGGAGCGAGCTCAGCGAGCGAGCAGCAACATAATCAGGATTTAAAAAGAATATATAAAAGGGAGCACGAATTCTCGAATTCGTCACTATTTACCAGAATGCATTGCATTTACCCAGAGTGCACTGCGCTACTTTTCACCAGAGTGCATTGCGCCACGAACAACACGAGGATTTCATACCGTCTTTTCGCGTTGATTCCAGTGAGAAATTTTGCTCTGATTTGCCTGTAAAACGATGTGAAGGAGATCGTGATTAACTTTCACAACTCTTGCTTTTGTTTTTAATGCAGTTTGTGAAAGTTTGTAAATCTGGACGATTAATTGTGACATCCTATTTTATAGTTAGTACAGGTATGTCATTTCTTAGCAGTCTCGCCTCCGCGGTCGAATTCTTAAATCAGATGAAGAAAAATCGTCGTTACGGAAACTTATAGAATAATTAAAACAAACGGAAACTGTAGAACACACTTATTTCATATATACTACGATCTATTCCTTTTCATCCAAACACGAATTTAAACTTGCGTTTTAGCATTTTCACACATCCGCCGATGGACGCGTCTTCGATACTGTCAACACTCTTGAGACAATGCTTACCAGTACAGAATTTAATGCGTACAAGTGAGATTTCCGCTCCTACATTTTCACATCTTTCGATTTTCATCTTTTCGATTTTCTGGTAAAGGGGATGTAGGTGTGTAGCGTATGTTTATGTGTATGTGCTTTACTGTCTCGATCCCTTGTCACAACTCGTCATCGATGCGTCATGATGTATAAAGTTGATGGGTACAAGGACACAGTTTAAGTTGCACATCACAATTTGACACTACTTTAAGAAATAAAGGTTATAATGTAAGACTTGGAACGCGCAGATAGATAAATGACTACGTAAAATATGTCACTATCAACAGAATGTGCCGCAGCATTACTATCTTTGAGATACCCTAGTAACAATAATAAGAAATTTGTATAGCGCTAAAACTATAGAAGAATATTCAAAAGAGCTCTACATTAAGTTAAATCAATGAATAAATAATACAACTAAATTAAAATTAAACATAAGAACTATTCCAACAAATTAAAAGCTTTTTTAAACAGAGCATGAGCAAAGGTCCAATCCTCAAGTGAAGAGCAGCTGATTTTTGGAACGAACAGAAGAGATTTTGCAGACGAACAAAGAGCATAATTAGCAGCTGGTTTCACGGATGAAAGATCTGTAATGTAGGATGGACTTTGGTTGTGTAGTGACTTGTAAACGGCAAAAAGGAGCACTTTGAACTGAACTCTGAACGTTACTGGAAACCAATGTAAGTTGATAAGAGCGGGTGTGATATGATCAAATTTCGCAATCTAAAAAGTCACTCTAGCCGCGGCATTCTGGACTTTCTGTAAACGATCGAGCTGATACTCAGTTAGACCAAATAGAAGTGCATTACAGTAATCAAGGTGCGAAGATACAAAGGAATGGATCAGCGTCTTTGTGGATTGCACAGTAAGGAATTTTCTGATCTGTCTTATATTATAAAGTCCGCGAAAAGCCTGGCTACAAATCTTGCCTATGTGAACATTCATTCGCATATGAGCATCGAACTAGGACCAAGGTTCCGGGCGCTTTCTAAAGGTTTAATGACGGTGTCACCAATGATAATGGATTCAATAGATGTTTTCTCAAGTTGTTGACGGGTGCCAATAATTAGAAAGTCTGTTTTCGCGTCATTGATCATTAAACGATTTCCAATAAACCAAGAGCGAGCATCAGCGATGCACTTTTCAATCACAGAGACAGCGTTAATTTCTGAATGGATAGAACAAGGTCGAAAGGAGAAGTAAATCTAAGTGTCGTCAGCATAACCATGGACGGAAGGGAGGTGCTGAGAAATAACGTTGAAGAGGCGGGAGACGTAGAGAGTAAATAAAACAGGCCCCATACAACTACCCTGGGAAACTCCACAGTTCAATTGAAGTCGTCAGAAGTCTTATCACCGACAAGTATACGTTGTTCGCGACCAGAAAGAAATGAGTCGAACCAATTTAAGCAGTTGCGGCAACTCCAAAATCCTGTTGCAAATTATTCAAAAGAATGGAATGTTCAGTGGTATTAAAAGCAGCAGTTAGGTCCAAAAGTACGAAAAGTGTCACTTCTTTATCATTCATACTCATTAAGATGTCGTTTTGAACCTTTAATAGAGCAGTCTCTGTCGATGCTTACAGAAGCCGAACAGGAATTTAGGAAAAGGGGCATTTTTCTCACAGTAGACAAGAAGTTGTAGAAGAGCAGCCTTTTCCACTACTTTGGAAATGAATTCTGGTAAAACCAAAACCAAAACAAAAGTAATCTCTCTAGCCAATCAGAAGGGACAATCCAGTGAACCAATCAAAACTCGAGTTAACTACATGACGCAAAGCGCGGGAAAACGCGTGCGAGCGAGTGACGATTGATTTTGGCTCTGCTTTAGATTGGATGAAACAGTCGCGTGAGTTTTTAAGCCAATTGTGTAGCGTAGTGGATGCAAAACCAATAGGCCATTTCAGAGTTCTCTTATGCCTCTGTTTTAAAACGAGTCTACGTGCGAACCTTTAATATGAAAATGATTTCTTCATGCAGTTTCATTTTCATGCAAATCAAACTCATTTTCATAAGAACAGTTTCGCACACTTAAACTCGCTTTGAAACAGAGGCACAAGAGAACTCGGAGATGGCCTATTACTTTTCGACACTCAAATGAAAACCGCTCTATTCCATGTCGCGGCGCCTAACTGTAAAAATACTTAACAACTACAACAGAATGGTACATTTTTAATATAACACTAAATAATCCAGTTTAATAAAAACCATCTAGTTTAGCTCATAGCCAAGATGTTTTCTGACAACTATTGAGATTCCCATTCAATAACACCCTCGTTAAAGTTTAAATACTGATCTACACTGAGTCATTCACAAGGGTTTACCAAAAATAAATATATATGAAAAGGAAACCAGCCTATTAAGCACAATAAATTAAAACTGGCCATCCTAAAATATTTTCTCCCTGATCAATATTTAAAAATATAAAGACGTATTATTTTCTCCGTATATAATTATATATCCTTTTCAACAAAACACTGTATAATGAAGTGATCTACATAGAAAAAAGATAGTAAAAATGTCACGAGGTTCGCATTCTGACCCAAATTATCTGCACTACCGGGACAGTTATACGAAATGTACGATAAGCGTATGTTCTTACCGTATGTTATTATAAGACCTTTGGGTTCTATTAAAACATATTAACCCAGGCTGGAAACATATTAATCTGAAAATGGTTTATGACAATTTCTCCTCAAGTAAAAAGTAAATTGTACAAAGTAGCTCATAACTGCTTTAAAAATGTTTCTATAAAATACTTTTCCTTAACAACTAACTGTGCAAATGTCACCTTGTATGGGTTTCCCTTGTTGCTGTAAACCCTTCTCGGATTGCCCTCTGCTGAAAGCTATAATTTATATTACACATTTTCAAAGATATAGAGCAGATTCTAAAGAGAGGGTCAACTGTTATGATATTAACGTCTAATTCGAAGACAAAAAGAGGGCATTAGGAACTAAAAAACTGATGAGAGATCAAACTCTCCCAACTAAAAATATAAAATGCATGGAGACTTGTAAGGAGAACCTGTACACTGATCGTGCGGCTTTAAGGGTACATGTAAATTACTCTAATCTAAAATGTAAGGAGTCTTTCTCGTGAAGTGCCCTTGATTTTATCACAGGATGGCTCAAAATCCTGAAGCTTTATACGAACAAACAAACCACTGTGTGGTACCTCGACACCTGTTGGGCTGCGTAGTCGGATGTAGTGGATTCCTGGTGAATACAAAATCATAATCAACGGGATTATAACCATTACTTACTTAGCTATCGCTCTGACAATGAGCCAACGTTCGTAGTATCGTAACACAGGTAAAAGCCGAAGCAAAGTCCAGATTAGTCGCGACTACCGGCCGCTGTTCAGGGAGAGGAGGGTAGACCTGACACAAGAGAGCGGCGGTAATCGAGCCTAAGTCCAGATCACCACTGAGAAAAAGCTTTACTCTCCTCTTACCAGGTCTAAGACTGTCCAGAGAAATAACATTTTGAAAGAGCAGCTTGCTTTTGTTCCTGTTTAGCAGATGGACTTTGAAGTAAACGAGACACTGGAAAACACAGAAGACATGAAAAACGCTTAAGATGTTGTTGTAACTTGGTCTGGGGATCAAAATATCAAACACTAGTGTGACACCATTCAAATGAAAGCTATCTAGCAGTACTGCTTATTATGGTTTATAACTTGGTTCTCACTTTAAATCTGTGGATCAAACGCTACTGTGTCACTATCGTGTTAGTCATGCAGCAAAAGGTGGTTGTAATGGATGTGTGACCATTCAAATTAAAGTAGTTATAAATGTGAAAGGTAGACTGCGCAACATTACACGAGCGTGGAACAAAGAAAAAATCTGACAGGAATCAAAGCCATGACCTCCCGAACACCGGGCGGGCGCTCTATCCACTGAGCTACGAGAAGTCATGGAGAGCATGGTCATTTAACTCAGTTCATGTGTCTAGTTAATGTAGTTTTGTGTGTTTTCAGTTGTTCACAAATAGACAAATTTGAGATATCGATGAGGGATAGTTTAAATTCTGATGATGACTTTGCAGGCAAGTTATTCAACCGCAAGATATATCGCCGAATCACGAGTAGTAAAGGCACCGCGATTGAGTGTCGATCGATACCCTAGTTCAACATCCTGATTGATACTCAGTTTTCACTAGAATAACACTTAATCGACACTCAATCGACATCTCAATTGACACTCAGT
>JAEMPF020028837.1:0-7500 GCA_022496165.2 Catalaphyllia jardinei
ATCTGTCAATCACTTGAGAACCATAATGAGCATGCGCAAAACGCGAACGCTACAAGTGAACCGCAGTATGTTTTGCCGCCATTTCTGTTCATGGCCTTTTTCGATTCGATAATTTTTTTTACTCGCTCTGTAGTACTTAGTAACAGCTCTATTTTCCTGCCGAGCGTAACGAATTTCACATCTCTCGGTCGCTTAGTTGCGGGAAGATACTGCAGGCTGCTTTTATTCCGCTGTGCAAATTTTAAGGTTTAATACCTCTTATCTTCCGGCACGCCGTCGAAAGAGAACATTTCCTTTGTAAATATTCTTCTCTTCTTTCTCAGTGTGGAAAATAGCGACGTCGAACTGTTTCATGTCTGCCTCCGAATGTAAGTCTTTGAATGCTGTTTGAATTAATATTTCCCAACTTTTTAGACTAGTTGTATATTTAAACTTGAGCTTACATTAAATAAGCTTTTCTATGTACAGTTTTGTCCGCCTTAATTTACTTATGAAACGCTGCATGTACTTTATGCCTTCGCTGCAATATGTTGAGTTTGAAGACTTTCTACGATTGATTTAAGTCATGAAAATTGGAAGGTTGTTGTTACAGATCACTCAAAAGGATTTGTATGTTTTAAATATTATAATGCAGTTGTAGTTGAGGTTTTGGAAACCTCTATTTCTTACTGTTCAGTACCAAATATAAACTCTCATATTTTAAAGCATTTTGCTGCTTGAGTTTTTGTGCAGGAATGCCCCAAATGGAATTGCTGGGCACAGACTCAATGTAAACTTTCACTAGTTTGATGTATTTAATTTCATTTACGACCTATTGACAATTTCTTGACCCATGGGAATAAAGAAAGCAGTTTATGCTCACATGCTTTGGCTTGTATTGGTGATAAGTATCAGTTTCATCTGTAATGGAAGAAAACTTTTATACCTCTGGAAATCAAAATAGGGCTTTCGTAACTTTATCTGCAAAGGGAGATATGAAATAGACCCAGGGAAAGTAAATGAGCCATGATACCTGTATGTGTGTGCTAGCTGGTAATGAGGCAGAGAGGCAAAATGGTCATTAATTCAGAAACTGACTTTAGCCTGGACAAACCTGTCTTGAGTCAACAGAGCCTCCACAATGGAGGCCAGTTTTGACACTTGGCTCCAAGGCTTTGGAGAATAACAAGAAGTTATATTAAGTGCAAATGATATGTGTTTTATTGTTTTAAGGGAAAGAGACGAGTAAGGGTTTAAGCACATCAAATTTGGCCTAACGTGTCCCCTATCGCTGGCTAGTTCCTGCAGTAATGAAAGGAAAGTTAAATAAGACAAGGAAGGCTAACGTTAAGTCAAACGAATGCCGTTTCTAACAGCATTTGTCTCAAATGGTAATTCTCTGTGCAATATAGGAACATAAACTGTTTGGAAACTGTTTCAGAGGCAGCAAAAAAGATATAGTATCAGGGACTACAGAAAGAGCAACAAAATAAGGTAGTGTATTCAAACTTCCTTCACACGATATCCCAACTACTTGACTGATCCTATTATTTAAGCAGTTTAGTAACTCTAGAAGCTCTAAAATAAAATTACTAAATACTCCCAAGTTGTCCTTAAAAGTTGAAAATGTTGGAACTGTTCCTAACTGCATCAGCTAGTAAAGTATTCCATGCAATTAGGCAAATATAAGCGTTGTTCAATGGATTTCAACTTACCCATAATTATTTTAATTACAAGTTTATTTTCAACTCTTCTAATCATCAGTATTTGATTAAACGGTCTGAGTAATAGTTTCCCGTATAAAGAGGTAAAACAAGAACTTAAAGATTCAAAATTTAAGTGAAATGGCAACTGATTTCGATCTCTGGATATCCCGGGAGCAGTCAAGTCAAGCGTAATTCACCTCCATCCTTGAAATAAAGTACTTGTTCTATTTTGCTCGGTACAGTCTCTGACTCTTTATCCACTTTGTTGGTGTATTTGGTGGCATTAATTTGAAGCGGAAAATGAGGAACTATAACTTTCTATAATCAGCCGGCCGACAGTATCCCCTTCGTGCCTTTGACATTAATAAAACTTTACCATTTAATTTTTCTATTGTTATATGTTTCACTTTAGAGAGACTCGCGACACAAAATAATGATGTGTTCCAAAGTGACTGTAAATTCTATTATCGGATAAGAAAGATGCTCAAGAAATGGTCAGAAAATAGAAACACGAGCCTAAAGCTGTCTTTCTATAATTCGTGCAAGTTTGGGAGAACACGGGCAAAATTGTAAACATACGCTTGTGCGCAAAACATTTCTTACTTTCCTACAGTTTAATTCAAAGAACAGGGAATCTTTTGTACCTTAGACCACCTTAGCATTTGCTTGCGAGAAGTAAAGAAATATCATACTCACCTGAATTTTCCATGAGATAAAATACGAGGAAACTTCGAGCAATAAAATAATTGCAGCAAATAGGAAATAGGAAAAATATAAACATACCTTTTTGTAGTCCATAGTCGTTTATATTCATTTTAGGTGTAATTGTTTAGGATCATTTCGACAAATGTCTGGCTATAATACTGAATGAATATTAATTCTGTAAATTAATTCAACAAGTCAATAAGTCGCCTACCAGCTGCTCGGCAATTCATTGAGTTTGTAATCGATCCTTGTGAAATTCTTGCCTTTTTCGTATAGAATAGAGTTCAAACTTCGATCAAACGTTTGTGTGGATACATTTTTTTTTATCCCTCCGTCAATCGCAAGTATGTGTCCTTACCATAACTCGATCCGAAACTAGCCATGTTGAATTTAATTCGGCTAGTAGTATTTTTAAGAAGGTTACGACACTTTTAAATTTAAATTTCGAAGACATGTTTCGATGTTACGAACATCATCGTCAGTTAAAGAATATTTGAAAAACCGTTAGGACTATATAACAACTAGGCGAAACATGCATACATAATTAATTATGATTAAGTGACATATTTGAGTGAATAACAAAGTGTTGGAAAGAATATTAAGCCTAAAGGGTAAGTGTCAGATTGACGTGATGAACTTGCTGGTTTAAATTAGGTTTTTCCCAGTTTATGTGCATAGCCTCCTTAAGTTTAAGCTGAAATTTAGTAGGGGCGGAATCAAGGATTTCAAAACAATCCGCAGAGCAAGATTGACGACAACTTTCTGAGTTTTGTAAATGTCTGAAGATATGTGAAGACTTGTCTGAAGAGAGATGTTCACGGACGCGTGTGGAAAAATGACGACCGGTTTCACCGATATAGCAAGCATTACAGCAAGCACAAGTAAATTTATAGACCACACGTGCACGAAGTTCTCTAGGGACAGAATCCTTCACTGAAAAAAGATTTCTTAATTTAAACGTGGTAAACACTAACTTGATGTCAAGATCATTACAATAACGATTAACAAGGCGACGTATTCTAAAGCAAAAACGAACAGATGTCCTAACTGAGAGGAGCTACGTTCATAGCGACTACAGGTAAAATTTGCAATAACAGAAGTCTCTCTCCATTTAACGTTTTTATGCTTCAAAAGAAAAAAAAAACAAAAACAATTTGTGAGCCCCATTAAAAAAGCATTTTGCTTGATATGGATATTTTTGAGACCTAAGCCAGCTGTCACAACAATACAGCAAACGCCAGCGTGTGTGAAGCGCGCAAGCCTCGCATGCCCGTAGGGCGTAAGCATGCAGACGTCGCGTGTGGAGCGCGGGAGCCTCGCACACCCGTAGGGCCCTTTCGTACGAATATTGACTGCCGTGCTCGTGTTCGAAAAAAAAAATCGATTGTTTTTTTAGACCGAAATTTACAGAAATCTTGGTTGAATGGATCGAGCGTATCTCACTATGACAATATCAGGTGAAACAAAAACCATTCTTAGATGCATAGCCCCCTACTAGAACGTATCTAGTAAAAAAAAAAAAACTGGATAAATTTAAATATTTACCCATGCAGGCAAGTAGAGGCTGAGTTCGCCTGTTTTTGTCTTTACCACGTATCATCCACTCCCACTAATCTAATGAGGAGAGTTAAGACTATATTGGAACCATGTTTGCTCCGAATAAGCTTAAGACCGTCTGTTGCACCAAAAATGATTGGAAATGGGAGATATTTGTCTTTTTCTACAGAAAGAGACTGAACCAAGAAAGTCGCCATGGCAATGGAACCCCCGGTGTCATATTGTTTCCTTTCTGATTTACTCTTCTGGTGCCAAGTTTGAAGATTGCCATTCCAATATTTCTAGAGTTATTTTTGATTCAGTATTTTTCAATTTTATTTGCACAGTTTACTACGTCATCACTTTTTCTAATTTGCATAATACAAAAACGTTAATATCTCTCAAGGAAATGGAAAGGAAGATATTCTACAAAGAAGCACGCCATTCCTCTGTATTCTGCAAAGCCGTTCAAATAAGCAGGAATTATTTTTCATTTTATAGGCACTTTGAATGGTGTACAAATACAAGTGAATATATGGGCATTTAAATGGCATTACGCATACAGAAACCATTATTTCTCAACAGTTACTTGGAGATCTCTCAGCCATTGAGAAGGAAAAAATAGTCATGGAATGATACCCATTACCTGACTGGCAGATAACCTCTTACAAACAATAGCCTTCTAACGGCTCATTCAGATGATATCTGTTTTGATGTGTTAGCGCCCTCTATCACTAAGATGGTTAATCTCTCTCTTCTTAGTGGTTACGTTCCAGAAAATTGGAGAACCGCTGTTATCATCCCTTTATTGAAAACACCTTGACTTGATTTGGTCTACAGAAATTTCCGTCCAGTCAGTAATTTTCCATTCATTTCCAAGGTAGTGGAAGAGGCTGCTCTTCAACAACTTTTCGTCCACTGTGAGAAAAATGCCCCTCTTACCTAAATTCCTGTCCGGCTTCCGTATTAAAGGTTTAAAACGACATCTTAATGAGTATGGATAATAAGGAAGTGACACTTCTTGTATTTTTGGACCTAAGTGCCGCTTTTGATACCATTGAACATTCCATTCTTCTGAATATTTTGCAACAGGATTTTGGAGTCGCTGGTACTGCTTTAATAAATCTCTTTCCCTGCGAGCGTGCCGATTTACCGGTCGGATCCGACCGGTAACGCAATCTTTGATAGAAAACCTGCGTTACATCCGATTTTTTACCAAATATGGACAGTAAAATGACCTCATAATTAGCCAATTGCAGGCCATTTTTCAGCTCTTTTCCTCCGATCCCCCCCTCGGGAGAAGTTTGTCAAGTTGAAAAATTAGTATGCGTGGGAGCCTAATGGCGGACAACGCGAGGAACTGTTTTATTTGCCGAAAATTGGGGCCGAATCTTTCGGAATTGGAATCCAGAACATTTGTAAGGTTAGTGTAAGTAATTTTGGAACCATTCACGGGCTGCTGAGGCTGAAAATTATCTAGAAACAAGAGTTTGTTTACGTACGTGCAGACTCGCATTTCGAATAAATTATCGGCTTGTCATTGCCTTGTCATGCTTGTCTGCTTTGTGTTTTGTTTCGCTCTCTTATGTAGCACTGAGAGGTATTTTTTTCGTCTAAATCTCCAAAGAAAAGTTCGAAAAAGATGTTTCCAGTCAACTTTCAGCGATTTGTGGATTTTTTGGACAAAACCGGCATTTTGTGTCGAGTTGGTGTCGACCCGTGTTTTTCGGTTGCTATGGGTTACCGCCCTTCTCATGTTTTCTCAAGTACTTGAGCGAGATACAAAAGATAAAATCTAATTTCGTCTGGTTTTGTTCGATGCTGCTGAAATTTTAACATGATAAAGCTGGATTGATAAGGAATAGATTTTACTACTGCCGATGTGTGGTATTTGTCAATGCGAAAGAGATATTTTGCTTCGAAGCCAGAGTTTGAAGGGAGTTTTGCGTAACGGGCGGGTTCAATGTGACATCGTAATCCGAGATTTATTTTTATCTCGAAGAAAAAAATGGCCGGGAAAGGTCATATTCTTGACCTTTCAAACGAATATAAATTTATATGTGTCTCGTAATGAACTTTTAGTGAAAAAACATGATTTTTGACGAGCGGTGCTTCTCAAATTTTTTTCGCGGGAAAGATTCGGCCGGGAATTTCGACTCATTTCTTTCTGGTCGCAAACAACATGTACTTGTCGGTGATTAGACTTCTGACGATTTCAATCTTAACTGTGGAGTCCCCCAGGATAGTTGAATGAGGCCTGTTCTATTTACTCTCTACTTTTCCCGCCTCTTCAACATTACTTCTCAGCACCTTTCTTACGTTCATGGTTATGCTGACGACACTTAGATTTATCTCTACTTTCGACCTTGTTCTATCCATTCAGAAATTAATGCTGTCTCTGTAATTAAAAAGTGCATTGCTGATGTTCGCTCTTGGTTTGTTGGAAATCGTTGAATGATCAATATAAAAAACTTACAAAAACTTACTTTCTAATTATTGGCACCTGTCAAAAACTTGAAAAAACATCTATTAAATCTATTAGAAGAAGAAGAAGAAGATACTTTTATTTAACTAGGGTAACTCCTTCAGTTAAAACAACTGTTATCATTAGAGGCCCTAGATAATAAAAACTAATATATAAATAACAATAATAATTACTAATATGAAATAAGAAAGTTAAAAATATGATCACAATGTAGAAATAACTAAGCTGATAAAAAATTACAAATATATATTACAAATACGGTAAAAATTACGATTAAAAAGTCACAAATTACGATTAAAAACTGTACAACCATGATAATAAAAAGCCTTTTTTTGTGCCCTCTAATTTAATGGAGGGCAGACGTAGACGATCGCTTTGCCGCGTCCTTCTAGGTAAAACATCTCTATTAAAATAAAAATAGTCCATTAAAAATTGCGGGCAGCGCTTATTTAAACACTTCTTAACTAGTTTAAGTACATGGGTCTCGCGTCTTAACTCCAGGGTAACATAACCAAGATGATCTAGCGCATCGTCACTGCTGTCAGTTTGCATGATTATCCGTGCCGCGCGTCTCTGCAACCCCTCTATCCTATGAGCATTCGAAAGTCCACAACAGTTCCAAACGGAATCGCAGTAGTCAATTACAGGAAGAATAAATGATTTGTAGATTGTATTAGCAGTATACATGCTAATGTTCCTCCTGGTGCGGCCAAGAATTCCTATTCTCTTACTTACTTTACTTAGTAAGTAATTTACGTGCGCGTTCCAGGTAAGCGACTCATCTAAAATCACACCTAAATACTTAAACTCGGCAACTCGCGTTAGTTCTTTGCCATCGATTTTGACATGGAAATTAGCATTAGCTAGTCTAGGGCCAGTACCAAATAAAACACATTCTGTTTTGCCCTGGTGGATAAAAAGACTGTTGTCCATGAGCCACTCGTTAACCTATTATTATTGGTGACACCGTCATTAACCCTTTAGAAAGCGTCCGGAACCTTGGGTCCTGGTTCGATGCTCATATGCGAATGAATGTTCACATAGGCAAGATTTGTAGCAAGGCTTTTAGCGGACTATATAATATATTAG
>JAEMPF020028837.1:12500-19736 GCA_022496165.2 Catalaphyllia jardinei
TAGCGACATCCTACCATCCTAAAACAAATTTATTTAGCTCCTATTAAACGAACACGAGGGCTGTACTGGGATCGTAAGTACGCAGTGAGGTTTGTACACATGAATGCGATCGCGATTCTCCCACACAGACCGACTAAGAATCCATAAAAAGATTTTATTACATGACAAACAAAATGTCTAGGTGGGAAAATCTAGACACCGGTCATTGTCAATTTCAGCCAATCACATTAGTGAATTCTGTAGTTTCTAGTCCTTGCGAGACACAGTCATATAATTATCTAATTGTTAGTCATAAAATAAATGTGAATGAAGCCATTATACTCGTTCTTCTGCATTTTAGAGTGGGTTGAACCTCACAATAGGTTGGTACCTAAGAAAGTTTGTCCGTCTACGAGAGTCATGTGATGGAAAGGAATTCTACTAGCGGTAATTATTTTCAAAACTTTTAGTTTCCAAGATAGGTTCTGTTGCTTTTGTAAAGCTTGAGATGCGGTACTATATCCGTTTGCATTTATTTTTATGAGGATTGAATTACTTTTAGTGTATCTGTCACGCAATTCCAGACATTTACAGGATTATCTTACAGGCTTTAATATTCCAGAAATTCTTTTATGTGACGCAACAGTTTCCACAAATAGTACAACTTGTAACACACTATAAATAGCAACAGAACATTCTAGATGCTTAGAGCAAAAGAATCCAAAGCTGGCTTGTAAGAAGTACAAACACAAGTTGCCCAAAGGGCTTACACTCGTGACCGGCTGTGACTGAACTTGCGTTGTTCTAATTGGATGCTAAACCGTGAGGAAGCTGTAATGAGGTGAAACTATGACCTTTGGCTTTGCTATATCCAAAGAGACGTAAGAGAAGTAAGAGACGACATGCAGCCAAAAAAGGAAGACAAGGAATTTGTCAAATCTAAAATATAAAATAACTTCGACACTTTGAACGTACCGGCCACAAAAGAATTTTGAATGCCATCAGTACCATCCAGTTTGAACAAAACAACTCGATCTGTTCAATTCAGTGAATATAATTTGATCTTTCATGACACAAAAAATGCCAATTTGGCTAATGAATTTCAATTATGATTCAATGCACTTTTGTTATTCTTTTCATGGCCAAAACCACACCCTGTGACCTGTAAATAATTGCCTAAAAAAATGGCTACTGGTTTATTATTCAATGTAAATGTGTTTTGCTGCTGCTGTGGCATTCTGCTCATGTGTCATTGTAAACATGCTCTTTGTTAAGTTTTGAACCGAGACAAGTGAATAGCTTATTTGAAAAGTTGTTGTAACCTCTTGCTCATTTTTCCATTGGGCGTTGTCTTGATCTTCTTCAGGGAATGATTACAACTAACATTGAACAGCATATACAGGGCATTAGCGTGCCTTAGTTTCATCTCCAGTGGAAGTGTTTACTGTATATATAGCGAAAAAATAAACTTCTCCTTTAGATCAGTTTTATTTTTCCCGATAACATAAGCTAAGCATAGCATGTAGAACGGCAAAAAAATTCAAGACTGATGTAAATGACTGAACGTAATAAAAAACAAGTTCGCTTTCCCGTCTAGCAACAAGCGGACAAAGAGCCTACACAAGCTAAAATACAATACGGGGAGTTCGTATTTAAAACACAGTGTGAAATCTTTTCCCTTATCCATGACGGCGGCTTCGCGCTGTGCAAAGACAAATTCAGACTCTGTTGACTTACGCTGTTTATAGATGTTCCTCCTTGAATGTTCGCCCTTGAAACAGAGATAAGATTTGCTGAGGTGACTACTGGCTGAAGCTGAAGTGCTAACGATAAAGATGTTGTATATATTACGCTGCTGTTTCCGAAAGTGAACTAAAACAGGAAGCCCAAGCCATGTTTTTAAAACAAAAACTTCAAGCGGGCGCTGATTTCTAAACCACGCTTCTGGGAAGCCATTTGAATGCTTTGCTCTGATTAGCTTAGCGATTCTACTCTGGACGATGATTGGTTATATTTTCACATGTGAAGAATGTTATACGCGAAATCGATTGGACGTACCGCTTTTTCACATGGGAAAATATAGCACATATAGAACTCTATTTGCAATGTTTAGTACCTAAAATTCTCGTTATATTTACAATAAATAGAGGATATTACACGCCACGTGGATATGGATTTCATCTTTGAGTGTTCAACTTCATATCTCAGGAGTGAGCGCAGTGAACGAGTGAGATTTCGAGTTAGGCACGAATAGACAAAATTCGTATCCACAAGCGCGCATGTAATATTTTATTTAGTTTATAAACACCAGTGAAAAAGGTGTGATTTGTTATGTAACCATAACGACAGTGATCTCTTCACGTGTGAAGATAACATGTCATTCTTACCTGTGAAGATATGAAGTTGTCGCGCGAAAGTTCACTTGTTATTTCACTGGTGTTTATATAATAAACCGCCATCTTGAATTTATTTTCCCTGCGTACCGCGTACCGCGTAGCCGGCCCTATTCACTAGGGACCTTTAGCACCGAGAGTTTTCAAGACGGCGACGGCGCCCGGAAGTGAAGTTTTATTTCCGCTTGAGGTCTTACATTTGGCGCGACGTCGTCTAGGCTCGGCGCCGACGTCAAAAGGCTTGTTTTCACGGTGTGTAGAAAACGTAAGTAGATACGAGCCTTTTGTCCGCTTATACTCGTTTTTTTTTTTTCTGGTGTTTTAGTTTTCGCAACTTAAGAAAATATCTTCTCGTAATTTACTTGAACAGCTTTTGGCATAAAACGTATTTTATTCATCGTATTTTAAAAGGAGAGCTGTAGACTGAATATGGCGCCATCCGATGATCGAGTGCAAAAATCCAACTGAGTAAATTAAGCTACTTAGCCAAGGTTTTAGCTTCTTTGATTCTTCATTCTTATCAAAATTATGCGTTATGTTTTACCTCTCGTTTCCCGTTGTTTCACTCTAGGCGGATGGAATGGAGCGAAGAACATGATATGCTTTTTTCTGCGCGAAATGCATGTAAGTAATATTTTTTGAGCAAAGAAAGAAGTCCTGCTTGTGAACTGGCTTGGGAAGCGATAGTCGACAGTCTGAATGAAATACACTCTCCAAAATTCCAAATAAAGGATAAAAATGCTAAACAGAGCGGTGGAACCTTCTCCGAAAAAAGTTCTGCAAAAAGATGAGCAAGGAAGAGAAGGCAAGTGGGATTTCTGTGGAAGAGTTAACAGAGAAAGAATCACTGATCGAGGAGTTAGTTGAGAGAGAAGGTACCATACAAGCAAAGGCTGAATCAGCATTGAAACAGCAATTCAAGGACAACCAGAATGTAGAAGATATCAGGAAAAAAGCGAAGCGCCTTAAAGAGACCAAGAAACGCAATTCAGACGAAGGTAGAGCTTCTCCAAAACGTCGTAAATCGAGACGTGCAGAACCACTGGTCGACTTTTTGCGAGAGAAAGCAGCGACTGACCGCGAAATTAGACAGCAGGAGTTACGTGCAAAACAACAGGAACAGGAAGGTCAACAGCAAATGATGAAAGCTATGATCCTTCAGTAGCAACAAATGATTACTGCATTTTTGAATGTTGTGGAAAAGCTACCTAATAAGTGATTAGCTATTAAAGTGTTTTTATTCAAAACATGTTGTTATTGTTGTTGCCAAATAAGATTTCAGCTAAATATTTACATCTATTTCAGAACTTTTAAAGATTGCATCTTGGACTAAATTGGAAGCCCATAAGTCATACCTGCCAACCCCAAGAGTACAAAAATCTGGAGACGTCTAGAAATCTTTGCATTGTGAGAATGTCATTAAAGACAATGTCCAGGAATAACCTCTGAAAATCACCCAAAAGGCATTCAGAGAGACCGGGAGATTTAATGAAAAACTTAGAGACTCCCGGGAAAACCGGGAGAGTTGGCAGGTATGATAAGTATACATTGAAGAAAAAATGTTATCAATGTTTATTTTGTTTGCTTTTAAATCGATTGCTGGAAATATGCCTCTAGATCTCGAGTTGGCGGCTCCAGGTCCAAAAACTCAGGCGTCTGATTACCATTTAAACAAGTTATGTCATTTCACAAATGCTTCTCTGTTTGCAATGGAACACTGCGGGAAAATGTAAGGCATCTGCAAGGCGAGGAAGGTCTGCCTTTTTAACTCGAAATTCGGCTTTGTAGTCAGCTGAATTCAAGTTTGCTCGAAAACATGGTACGATTGATAGCCGAAATCTTGATTTTTTTGAACGATAACAGTCGTATAATGAAACAAATTCTTCGCCCGAAATATTGTTGTCTCGACAAGTCTTAAATTTGTTCATTTTCAAAGAACTCGGAAAGTTGCCGTCGCAAAATGAAGGGTGCTAAAGGTTTATTTTTGGCGGGAACAACGCCGTCCTCGCCTCAGTCTCTTTCGTCCACCGACGTCGCCATCGCTATGAAAACTGTCGGTGCTAAAGGTCCCTACTAACGCACTCCATATGGCGGGGTATTCTGCAGTTTACTCAACTGCAAAGTCACTATGCTAACTGTTAAAGAACAACGACAACAGGAAAAATAATTACTTCAGTATGCTGTTCAATGCCACAACTCTGACCTAACTAACGTAAGCCAAATTTCAACCTCTGTGTAAACACTGGATGTATTTGTTTATGTACCTGTGAAATTAAAATAATTGATTAGCTTAATCAACAATTCTCGCAAAGATACGATCAGTCTTCGCCGATTTTTCTTAAGTACTAGTTATAGCCTTGTAAAATACGATGGAAAAAGGCGATACAGATCGACAGATCTAGAAACTACTTGTGTGACAACAACTGAATATACGAACAAGATAGATACTTTGTTTGCATGAAAATAAAGGCACATACGCGTTTTTTTTTTAATTCCGTGAAAAAAAAAGCTGACTCTGTATCATTTAGATTTGCTTGATTTATAGACTCTCTTACCTTTACAAAATCAGCGCGACGAATCTGGAACGCAGATCACATCAAAGCCGCCATTAGGAACCATTGAAGCTGATTTAAGATTTAACACGTGCACTTGAACTAGCGGGGTGGGGGTGGGGTCAGTGCACTTGGGAGAGGTTGTGTTTGAATGGACATGGCGTCACATGCGGTCAAACAGCAGCTTTCTTCGGCTAGCGGGAGACAATGTCCTCTGCGTTCTTTAGGTAAATGAAATAACAATATTTTCCAAACAGTCGGGCACTTTATGTTTTACAATGTAGCACAAATGGAAACGTTCAGATTCTTCCGACTCCAATTCCGTCGAGCTTATGACTCATCAAGTAACTCTTTTCGTAGGGCTCCGTCTCAGTTGCTAATGATCATGGAAACCATCCTGAAGTGCTTTACTGCGCTTTTCAATAACATGCGGACTCTGGAATATACCCGGGGGGGAGGGAACTCGCATTTGAAAGGGGAGGGGATGCTTGTCGGAAATTTTGAATTAAACATCTAAAGAACACCAATCTGGATGTGGTGCAAACTTTATTGACCCCAATTTTTCTTTCGATGAATCCTTTTCTCTACTGATTTTCTAAGTTAAGGAAAAAAATGAAGAAAATCTATCGACTAGAAGTTTGAATTTTTGGCAAAATGTACCATGGAATTCCTTTCTTATTAGCTCTTCGTGCATCTGTGCGGCAGTTTCAAATGTCTCTTAAAGGATTAAATTTTTTGAAAACGTCGGTAACATTAGGAATTACTTTCGCAACAGACCCACTTCTACAAAGTATGACTAAGATCATTTTCCTCCGTTGACTCACCCTCGATATTTTAAACTATAAATCCCTGTAGACCGTACTCAATCATATGAGGCAATTTTTCGAAATCCGTATAGTTTATCACACGCTTTATCTCTGAAACGAAGACGGTAACCCCCATTTTTTTTTTTTTTTGCATTTCTGGCACAAGTAACTCATTGACTGCCATCAGTAAAAATTCAAAAAAAATCTATCGACTGGAAAATTTTCGCGCGAACGTCCTTAAATGTATTTGTTTCATTTCTCTTCGCGCACAACCCTAAACGAGAACTTCACGGCTAAATTTAAATATTATGCCGTTTTCACAAGTAATTCTGTAGATCTTCCAGACCTCTATTTTCATTCGCCTGTATGACCTGTAGCTTCCTTTGTTGTCAGGGCTAGGGGCATTGTTCCTGTTGTATCATCTATTGTTTTGTTCTTCAATCACAGACTTCGTTTGGAAAGCTACAGGCTTGCTCGTTAGAAATTTACAACTCTAAGCGAGGCGACGAGCGTCCCCACCCCTTTCATATGCAAGGCATAAGCAAGTGGGGGGGGGGGGGGAGTCAACTGTCTGGTAGTGTTTCCAACCCATTTTAATCCTAACAATTCCCTTTTAATATCACTTCAAATTTCACTCCTATTCATGTGTACCCCGCCTTATCAATGCTAACAAAACATTAATGTTTATAACAGGTAATTATTGCTGTTTTGACATAAAATTTGTGCTGATGTTGCTCTCGTAGACCGAGTTGTAGCGAAACCAGAAAGTCTTAAAATGATAAAAAAAAAATTATAACATTCAATTAAAGATAAGTTCTATGGTCGGCAGCGTAGACCAGTTAAGCAGTTTGCATCGGTCTTAATTGATGCTCTTCGCTATACATTCTCAAGAGCATGGATGTCCTTGACAAGGTAAGGACACTAGACAGGTACCGTATATTCCAATGCAAGATTGGCCGTGCAAGAGATTTGTACAGCATATAGAAAAAAAAAACAATTGCATTACCGCTTCCTACCGAGCATACAAAGAAACCTGGAATTTTATTGGCTGAATCCACAGTTATATTAATGTGGTTACTGCATGAGAGATCCTTAGTTGTTGTCACACCGAGATCTTTAAAATTATCTAAGTCTTCTCAGGGGCTCTCCTAAGAAATAATTGGTTACTGACTTATCGCGTGCATTGAATGCATAATTCGCATAGATCCGCATTTGTCTGCACTAAAGTGAAGCTGCCATTTACCAGCTCATTTGCTAAGGTTGGTGAGATTATCCTGAAGAAGCTCACAATCTATAATCGGGTCAATTATCTCTTTATAGTTCTTCGTGTCATCTGCATATATTTTGACTGTACATGATATGCATTCAGTTATGCATGGATATACAGTAAAAACAATAAAGACCCAAGGCGAAACCAGTCAATTTCTCCCAATTATCTATACTGCAAGTTTACAATCAGCATTTAATATTTGGTCTTTGTTATTTAGTTCTGGTCTCCTGGCAGCC
>JAEMPF020031056.1:0-19730 GCA_022496165.2 Catalaphyllia jardinei
TGGGCTATTGACCCGTAGCCCTTTCGAGCTACGGGTCTAATTGTTAATTAATCGTTGACCAACCGAAAAACAAAAATGACCGCCTCAATGAATAAAACAGGACGTTACTCTGAGAGCCTATTTTTTCTTTTATTTAAATCAATCTGTCTACATTTGTACAAATTATACCTGTACCTTTAAATTGAATCAGCTGTTATGAAGTCGTAGTACCATGTATATTTCGTTCTTTTTACTCAGCTTTGCGTGCCCAGATAGTTCTCAAGTATGAAAATTGAGCTCAAATTTACAAGCCCTGAAGATGAATTTCCCCTGCAATGAATCTCTACCATTACCCACACACAAGTATCGAGGAGATTTGTCAGCTATTTCTAAGAACTTTATGATTACGTACCGGCAATCGCGTTCCCAATAAAGGAAAATCTAACAAAATATTATCAGAGTTAATGACTTGAAAATTTAGAAAGAGAGTTTACTAAATTTCACGCAATTCAATTTCTTGCCCAATATGATAATAGACCAGATTTCAATTTACATGCCGGGCATGAAATTTGAGACAGGGCATGACCAGCACGAATGTAGTATAGGTGACTTCTCAAAGTTGATGCCCGGCATGAAAACAGGCCATATCCTAGGCATGAAAATCAAAGCTCCCGGGCATGAAGTTCAATTTTAAATGCCCTAAAGAGGAGATTCTCCTACTGGGAATTTTTTCCTTCTCAATGCATGCCTTGCGTACGTAAAACCCGGGTTCTAACAATTACCATCGAGATAGCGTTTAATTATGACCATCAGAGCATGTGGGGGACATGCTCATGCCAACAATAACAATGTCACATTTTTTTAATAAATGTTTACTTTATAAGCCGTTCTTTGCCCGTTTTTATACTAGAGGACGCATTATCCGTCCAGACGGATAATGTGTCTCTCATGTTATGCGTCTAGTGTAAAGACGGGACGAATAACAAGACGAATTTCAACAGACGAACAATGCGAACTATTACGCGCGGCGAAAGAAAACGGAATGGGGACTAGAGTGTTTTTGGCGGTAAAATTAAAGATGGCGGCCCTGTTACAACTTTTTCCCGTAAAAGAAGAGCAGAACAAGAGTTTTTAAGTCTCCAATATAAAATAAACGAGGAAGTGGCAAGGAAACGTTTCGTTAAAAAAACGGATTTCGAAACTGAAGCTTCAGAACTCGTTGTTATGTCAGCAATCGTGATTACAAAAAGCAACAGAAACGAACAAGGTCGATTGGTGGACGAACGGATACCAAAACTGGGACGAAGCCTCTTTCAAGAAAAGGCTGAGGGTGTCTCGAGACACGTTTGAATTTATTCTGGGCGAAGCTAAAGACCTTATCAAGAAGGAGCCCACTCGCATGAAACCTCACCCTACTCCACCTGCTACCCAGTTGGCTTTATGTCTTTACAGACTGGCACATGGTCATGGGTGTACGTTTTTGACCGTTGGAGATCTCTTTGCGGTTGCAGAGTCAACTGCTCGCTTCATTTTTCAAGGCGTATGTAAGGCCATTTCGGGATGTTTGTATGACAGACTCGTTTACCCGCCAAGAAATCTGCAAGAACTGGAACATTTTCTGACAAATTGGGAGTTTCCTTGTGTAGGGGTATGGGATGGATTCATGTTTACGTCAGCACTCAACTAAAGAACTTTTATAGTTACAAGAAAAGATATTCTGTGACAAACATGGGATTCATTAGTTACAATAATCGTTTTATGTGGGCTGCAGTGGGTGCTCCAGAATCCACACATGACTGTAGGGTTTTAAAAAATTGTGGAATTTATTTCATAACGCGGTGTATTTTTTTTTACTTTCTTCGTCTGATGCCCGTCTTTACACAAACAGACGAATTATGCGTCCAGTCGAACTTTCTTTCGTAATGCGTCGTTCACGACGCATAACCAAGGATAGTTCGTCTAGACGCATAGTTCGTCTTGTGCCCGTCTTTATACTGGAGACGCATAACCAGACAAGCTACAAGTGTTTGCCCAAGTTTGTCCAGACGGATAATGCGTCTCTAGTATAAAAACGGCCAATGAAACAAAGCAGGATTTTCGCGATTATACGAGATGACTCTAATACTTCAGCTATATGCGCTATCCCTTCCATCGTGATTTTATTGATTTTCTTTCGTTAGATCAGCAGTCTATCAAGCGATATCTCTCGCGCTGGCCGAGTCGAGACGGCCTCAGCGCCAGGAACCATTTTAAAACGTGCGTACAGATTCTCAGGACAAGTGTCGCGTCACAAATCACGCAGTTGAAACTGAGTACAAGTCTCTCTGTCTTTGTTGTGTGAACCTCGGTGAAAAGCAATAGACATTCCTCATGACTATGCTCGCCTTTCACTTCTCGGTACCTTAATTTCCGTTTTTTCTGTGTTTGTTTCGTTTTGTGCTGCCTGTTCTCATTGTCTCAAAGGTTTTGTTTGTCGCCCCATAAAATGTTGCTGCTCGATAATTTAAGTATTGTTCTGAATGAACCTTTTATGAGTAAATGACTCATATATTTTTTCAATAGTACCGTCAGAGTATTTTCTCGTGTATCCCCCCAAAAGAGATGAACTGCTAAATTTTGAACTTGTTTGAAGGACGACGAGAAACTTAATGCAAGTTAAGGGTTGCAAGATGGTAATTTCATAAGCAATTTCAGACGCGTAGTCAAAATATCCGTCTTGTCATTATTGAAGTAAGCGTTCAACCGTTAATCCTAAGCTGATCGAAGTCAAATTTCTCCTGACTTACCATGCGCTCAGAGGATAATTATCGATAAATACTTTCAGTTACAACTAACGTTAATAAGAGCAAATGTTTTACTTGGACTGACCTGAAAAGTTAAAAGTTGAAGATAATAGAATCGATGTGGTAAATGTAAAAGTTTTATTCTCACAAAACTTGATTTTCGCTGACACAAAGTGAAATTTACACTTGCCGTTTTGTTGTTTAGAGAATTTAGTTTACGAATTTATTAAAAATTAAGACTACGCGTGATGAAAATGAAATGCAAATTCGGTCACAAATACTCTTTAATATGCTTATGCTTGGAGTGAATAGCATTTGTGTAAAGCTGAATTAATTATCTGAATTATTGTCAATAGCAAGTGATCTGCAATCGTTGGCAAACAAACTTCGTGTAAGCGGCCTTATCTCCAAAAGCAATTAGCGTGTACAGTCATTTCACAATGCTGAATTGTCAAGCCTGTAACAAATCCATCTTAACGTCCTGCATCGTGCAGCGACCCTGGCGCTGGAAGTGATGTTATGTACTCAGGTAGGTCTTAAGCAAGTTGCCCATGTTTTCAAAACACCGTTAGCAGTGTACTTTTACATATCCACTAAAGCAATGTATCTGACCAATTTGGCGATCTTTCTATGCTTTTCCTTTACATTTCGCCTTCTTTTTGAAGGGGCAATATTAAGGATAGATGGCAAAGTTCATATCGACACCAGTTCTCCGTTATATACATATGTCGGTTGTTTGCATTGTACGGACGCCGTTCAGCATAAGAATTCCAGACCATTCGTCTTTTACCGAGCTTAACTGACTTAGTTTCGGACAGAGCCACATTTGTCGCCTCAAATTTCGGTCGTGTATCGGTGGGAAATCATCTAGTTTAACAATTTTAGGCCCTTTGTATGCCTTTGTCTGCAGTCGAAGGATAGGATTAAAAATATCGGTGGTTTGATTCAGCTGGATTATAAACTTGCCGATGATTCATTTTGTTGGTTTAACATTTTTAACCGTTTGTTGGCTAGTTTTTAAAACATATTTGGGGCTTCGGTACTGAAGTTTGTTGGAGTTTAACCACCTGAAAATGTTGCCACCTTAACAAAATGTCTGGCTTTCGATCTAATTTCTTTTCAGATTCAACATTCTCCAAGAAAATTTAGGACTCTCTTTCGATAAAAGTGCTGAATCAACTCTTGTTCTCTTGGGGAGTTAGTATTCAAATCATCTCGAAATCTCATTGAAGATCTAGAAGGTAAAGTGATAAATTTAATTTAGGTTGATGAGGTTATTGACATTTTTTTCGTTAACATACGGCCGATTCAGTGCTGTACTTGGGCCATTTGTCGGCTGTGCTAGTCGATGGTACGTTAGGTAGGTTTTCAGTGTAGAAAGTAGCTTTTATTGCTTGTAATTTTGCAGTTAAATGTAGTTAATCTGGATGGCGAATTACTGACATTTTGCCACTTACAATTTTGATTTTGGTTAGTTAACGAATTCGAAGCAGATATCTTTTCGTGTAACGAAAAAATTCAGACGTATATTACACTATAAGAATGCACGATGTTTCGCAGTGAATATTTAGTATAGGCCATAATTTTTGCCATAGAATATCTTTTCAACCATTTTCAAGTTCAGCAGCTTGTTTGAAAGCCAGCTTATTTACTTTGATCAGTTGACGTTTCGTGTTTGTTATGCTTGGCTGATATACGTTTCATTTTAGAGCGACAAATGTCCGCCGCGTAATGAGCGACAACCGGCGAAAATTTGCTAACTTTATATTAAAGGTCTTGTGTTAAATGACCGTTATACCTGTTAACTTTTAAAGCTTTAAAAACACAGTTGATATCATTTGATCAAGTTAGCTTATTTATTTACCGTTTTGTTCAGAATGTTGTACTTGAACTAAATAAAAAAATTGTGTGCGGTGTACCTCCGATAGCTGGCTGATTTTATAACTGGCATGCTTTTTGAAGGGAATGAGAAATCAGTGCACATTTTATTTATTACTGCTCTTGAAGTTAAAAGCTACTTTGCTGAGCATGTTTCTAAAACCGTTTATACTGATTGCGCACCGTTATACTTCTTTCCAAAAAGCCACAAAAAAGGTGTCCGAATTCTAGGATTGCAAAAGAAGTCCATCAGTTCTCATCCCATCGCTCTTTTATTAAGGAGGTCCCCCAATTAATGGAAATTTCTCCTTTTTAGGTAACAAACCGAATTAAACAAGGCCCACCGAAAATACACTGGACGTAACAAGCCATCTTTCACGCCGACTGATCGAATCAAACGGCATTTCTGAAGGGAGGGAAAAACTAGTTTAGTCAAATTTTAAACTAGTTTAGTCACATTTTTAAGAGTTCATTTGATACAAATTTTGGCCACTTATTTCACGAGGAGCAATAGCGTATGTTTGAAAAACTTATTTTCTTGCTCATGATTAAATATAGTATACTACTCCTAAAGATCAACAGTCGACACAATAGCAAAGCGTTAATTTCCGATCGCGCACGGTGACCCTCCTCGAAGGGTCTTTATTTAACTCATCCAGGCAATCGGGGTTATTGCTCAAAAGTGCAGATGTAAAATGTCTTTTTCTGGAAAAGATAAAGCCTACCAAAACCCAACATGACATGGATCCGAAGAAATACTGAAAGTATACTTATTTGGATCAGCCACCACTAGATTCGCTTGTGGTTTAAATTTTTTTTTATTTACAGCCACTACAGCCACAGATATATTTGCTTCAAATATACAATTGTCCCTATCGAAAATGTTCCTTAAATGTTCCCAGAGGACTAAAACAATCGATCGGCTGATGAGAAAACTGCTGCTTCGACTCGATCGTTGATAATTGAATAATGTTTTAGAAGCTCAACATGTATGGTTTAAGCCAAGGTTTCCTGTTGACCGAACTAGAGTAGCCAACTAAAACTTTCCTTTGTTTGCCTGTTTTCAGTTATAAAAATACCTTTTCGGTGATTCTCATTTTATCGTTTAAAAATGCACGTTTATTTTTTCGGTTTGTATGGAAAAATAGATGGCACTGTATTCGAGTTTAGAGGCGTTGGTCTATCATGAGTTTTCTTAACTTGCCCCGGATCAGAGATTTGGTACTTGTTTCCATATACTCGTACTATATTGTTTTTAGAGCTTAACATTTTGAGCCATTTCTCTGTTGGAGAGATTGTAGTTAGTTTATTAGTCGAGTTGGCAAAGATTTGATTTTTTCCCAGAAAGGAAAAGAAGAGGCGTGCGGTATGGCCTGATATGTAACGAATTCCGGCTCTAACTTAGAATGTAAGCAGGTTGATATAACCTGAAGCCCTGATCAACTATTTGATTAGAAGATGTGCATAAAACTACGTAGATTTTGAGAAAGTTAAAAGTTTTTTTCAGGGAAAGCTTGCCAACAGTCACGAAATAGGTTATTTATCTTGAATTTATTCAAATTGCCATTAACTCGAATCGAAGTGAATTTCGTGTTCGTCATACCTGGTTGAGTTTACAGTGAACACAACTTTTCGACCAAGTGTCTGATTTTTTCAAATGAAATAAACATTGAGCAAATAAAACAAATATTTATCGATGTTTGCCGTTACAAGAGAGTTCGCAAGTAGTCACATCTGAAAGTTTAATGGTCAAAGTGGCTCTTTATTTCAGTTGAGACATTGATTGACCGATAATCTTTGACTTGACGACATGATTTATCATCCCAGTTATACACTATGGTGCAATCATACGGTTTTGATGAACATTACTTTTGACTCTAATGATAAATTTCAAAATCAAACTCTATCCAGAAGTGTTAAACGGTAGAGGTAAATCGACAACAAAAATCATAGTATGAGGTTTTCAGTGCATTTCTGTAAAAAGATGTTGCAGTGTACAGTTTAGTTTTTTTTGACATGTGAGAAAAAAGATCTTTCTTTCAAATCTTACGCCGTTAATTGGAAGTTTGCATTTTATTTTATCTGGAAGAAACCTTGGGTAAATAGAAGTGAAGTCTGAGATATTAGCATTGTGCCCAATATTTCTTGACCATTTTTGTCGACTCAGTGAGCGCTATAGCTTAGTAAGCACTCGTAACAGATAAACCCCGACAGTCTTATTATCAAATTGACAGGATGGATGTTTTTGGTAGACGTTGCCTCTCAATTACGTAAACAAACGTTTATTTCTTTTTTAGGACATATAAAAGGAATCGTTGTGAGAAGATGTCACTACAGGCATCAACATGACTGTGAAGACAAACGGGAAAACTTAACAACAGCCGTTAGTGAGGTATAGCCTGATATGTACTGACGCCTTCCACAAGGTTACGCGGTGTTACTCATGTAGAATGCAAGCAGGTCAGAAACACAAACCTAAAGCTCCCGACTATTTGTTTAAGCGATGCGTGTATAACAACGTAGAGTATGAGAAAGTAATATTATTTGAGCGAAATCATTCAACGGTCATGAAATAAGTTGTTTATCTTAAATTTATTCAAATTTTTATTAACTGGAATCGGAGTGTTTCGTGTTCGTCACACCTGGTCGAGTTTACAGTAAACATAACTGCTAGACCAAAAATGTCTGCTTTTTAAAAGGAAATAATAATTGAGTAAATAAAAAATAATTTATCAATGGCTGCCGGTACAAAGGAGTTTGTAAGTCGTCATATCCGAAAGTTTGGTTGGGAAAGCAGCAATTTATTTTAGTTGAGACATATTGATTGATTAATATTCGTTGATTTCGTCATCAAGTTAAGTGAATAAAAGAAAACGAGTTTTACTGACTAAAGCTACCCTCCTCATCAAAACTCATTTTTTCTTAACTGTGATACTAAGAATTATATGTAAAAAGCCATTTGTCAACGAATATTTGCTGTTTGTGTTTTGTTCTATGTGTGTGTTTTGTTCTATCTTTTTTAAGAAATGCACGGAAAATTATTTACCACTTAAATCCCTGAATGAGCAGCTATGAATTGATACTTTCTCAATTGAATTTAAGTGCAGTCATACGTGATGCAGAGGATTTTGATGAATATTACATGTGGCTCCCATGCTAAATTTGAAAATGTTCCCCTTTCCAGAAGTGGTAAAGATTAGAAGTAAATCGAAAAAAGAAAAAAAAATACATAGTATAGGCATTCAAAGCATACTAAAAAGATGCTGCAGATTATAGACGAATTTTGTGATATGTGGAAGAGTTAAACCTCGTCATTCATGTCAACAAATTAACACGATGGACTTTTCTGGTTAAGAAAACAAACGTTGTTTTATAAGATATGGAGCAGCCGACAAAGCTTTCGGTTTGTCTTCAGTCATGCTGATGAAGTTCAGTGGTGACACATTTTCTCCGTTGAAACTGGTTCAGGTGATTCGATGCTGAACTAACGTTTGGGCCTCATGATCACCGCCTTGTTCAGAGTGGTGAACTCGAGCTAAATTTTGCGTTCTTCATACCTCCAACAACAAGCTGAGTTTACAACACGCGTTCTATTTGAGTTGAATGGTAAAAATCATTACTTGTTTTATCCATTACATTTACTGCTCTTCAAGAAGTAACCTGTATTGCTAAGAATGCTTCAACTGAACACGACTAAATCGTTGATAATTGAATAATATTAAGAATCTTTACAAATTACTCCAATTGTTATGTTGACGGAACAGAGTTGCAGACGTAGATTTTGACAAAGTTATATTTTTTTCAGCAAAAGCTTTCCAACAGTCACGAAAGTAGATTGTTTAATCAGTTATCTTAAATTTATTCAAATGTGCATGTTAACTCGAATCGAAGTAAATTTCGCGTTCGTCATACCTGGCTGAGTTAGCAGTAAAAACAACTTCTGAACCAAAAAATGTCTGCTTTTTCATATGAAATAAAAAATTGAGTGAATGAAAAGGCTTATCGATCTTTACCGGTAAGTACAAACGAGTTTGTAAGTTGCCACATCCGAAGGTTTGGCGGTCAAAGTAGCACTTCATTTTAGTTGAGACATATTTATTGATTTATAACCTTTGACAATCAGTACTATGAAATGATATTTTCGGATTTACATTTAATTACAATGATACGTGCTCCAATGCTCAATGTCAAAATGAAAATTTTTCCAAAGGTTTTTATGAATTAAATCGAAAACAAAAACCGTACTATAAATTTTTTAAATAACCATCACAGCATGGTTTTTGAAGACCGTGTGACGATATTTTTTTAATTTGTAGAGGAAATATAGTTCCGTTAAAAAAGACTATTCCGACTAGAGACCAAAAAAATCATGCAATGTCGAGACTATAAAAAACAGCAAAGAAGAGTTTTTACTGTTTGTGAGTCATGATGTTTTGATTACTTCCTGCCCTTTGTCATTGTTGTTTAAGGTCATCTGCGTCGGCGACATGCAGAAGGAACAGTCTTTTTCATGTTACAAAATCCTATCAATATTCATTGCGATCAAACAACAGTTACCTCATTCAGTTGATAAATAGCTCCGATTTGAGCTTTGTTTCACCAAACCTTTTTGGTTCCAAGAACGACACGTCAAGAGTTTGATTGTGTCTGTGCCGGGACAGTGAATAGCAACATTCTACTCTGCTCAGGACAAGATGCTGAAGATGCTTTCGTTCTTGACTTTGTCCCTGTTGGCTTTGTTTCTCTTCTCCACTGCTGTCGGTATGTTTCCCTGAATTTTGTCTTTCCTTTATTTTTAAGAATCACCAAGAAATGCTGTAGAAACATGCATTTGTCAAGTCAGGAAAGAGAATTGTAGTAAATCGTCCGGTCATATTATATATAATTTTTTTGGTTCAGTCACAATCACATATTTGTATGGGGCAAGTACAATACCGTGTTTACTCCCTCAGCGCAAAATTATTTTTCGCACATAGATTTTTCACTTTCTAACGCTATTACAAAATCGCACCGAGGGAAATCTGAAGGAAAAGGACTCAACTATTCTCCAGACTGTAGAGGGCTTGCTCACACAATATCATTTACTTGAGTGACTCAACGCATACTGAGGACAACGTCACAAAAGCAGGCGAAAGTAATGCGATGCGTCAGTAAGGTTATTCTTCATTTGTTTCTATTCACAGATGCCAAAACGGACGAATTCTTTGAAATAAAGGTTTTCAATCACGACTTTCGAGCCTCTGATTCCGAGATGCATGCAATATTAGACAAAGCGAACCTCACTGCTCGTGGCTACAAAAAGGAAGTGACCACTAAACTGGTGCAGAATGCTGGTGGTGGTGGTGCTCCAGATTACCAGGCATGTCATTCTCTTTGTATTTCAAATGGTACAAATCCCGATCTCGGCTTTACCCGTCCGGAGTTAGTGCAACTGAATATCACTCACCCTAGGAATCTCTGGTAACTGACTACACGTAATGTGTATTTTCAAGTTTTAATAGAGTTGTAATCAGTTTAACCACTAAATTCTATGATATACTGGTTCTGTTCAGTAATTGATCAAAGATGACGTAAAACTCTGATAAGAACAAAAAAGTGGCCTACGAGGTTTGATAACCAAGTGTTTCAATGACAACAGCTATGCGTCTGTCCCACAATTAAGCATAAGTAAGAACCAATTAAAATGCGAGAATAGATCGACTTATATTTAAGAAATAGAAAACATGTACCGTGTTTGTATCGAGTTATACAAACACGAGTGGAAGTTTGGGAGAACGAGAAATGCTGTGGGAACACGAGCCGCAGGCGAGTGTTTCCACAGCTTTTTCGAGTTCTCCCAAACTTTCACGAGTGTTTGTATAACTCGATACAAACACGGAGTACATGTTTTCTATTTCTTTTAGAAAACACCACGACGAGAAAAAGGAAAACAACTTGTTAACTTTGATTGTCAAAATGTAAATTCTCTTTGCTCGCGCCATCACTACGTCAACAGCGCGCGCTGGTTCTGTGTCTACATCGAGTTATACAAACAGGATTTTTAACCAATCAGCGTGCGTGCTTTCTTAGGACTGTTTTCTAAAACGTTTTATTGCCTTCCAGAAAGCTTACTACTACTACAAGGACGTCACTTGCTCAAAGATGCAGCAGGTTGAACAAGAATTGGAACGTTTATTGCCAGGTCAGTAAGCAAATCCGATAAAGTTGAGTGTTTGATCTAAGGGAAAAGCTGCCACACGCAGAATATTATTGCTTTCATCTTTCATTTGCACAGGAGTCTTCAGATTGAAGTCTTAACCGAGTTGAAGGCCACTATCCTGCAATGTACATTTTTTAAAGTGTAGCAAAAATTAAGGTCAATTTAGGCAAGCATTACGTTTTCAAATCTTCTAAATACATGTAAGTCACTCCAGAAGTTTTGAGTGGTTCATCCAACCTTGCAGATCAGGAAAAAATGGATACTAACCGAATTGGTCTAGTTTGGTCATAGCTCAAAAATAGAAATATCTGGTATTAGTAAATCACTTGAGTTACAATTAGTTCTAATTGTTCTAAATCTAACTATAGCTCTTAATCTCTGTACTTCTGACTCCTACTAGGTGTTATTGGGGAAGATATAGGGACCAAGTTTCAAACGGAAATAAAAGTCAGACACCTTGACAACATGGGAATGTGCAGGGTGGGACTGGAGGTTCACTTCAAAGACACTGAGGGTTGCTATGGGGATCAGAAAGCTGTCTCCCGACGACGTAAGAAGCGTGGTTGCACAGGGTGGTGCTTTTTTTGTGTTAGTGGCCAAAACATACAAAATAGTGGCGACAACTACTATGGGAGCGGAGGAGGAGGGTGAGGAGGAGGAGGAGGAAGCGGAGAAAACGCGCTTTGAGTTTTAGGTGTTTTGACAAACCACAGGAGACTCGGATGTAGACAACTCTTTATTAAGATCGTGTTAATTCTCTAGTTTTAAATTTAAGGTTTCCCGTTACTTTGTTCGGTATTGGTTTTTAAAAAGCTCTCTAGTTCTGCCGTATTAATTTTGTAAAGGAACGTCCACATCTCTCAGTCTCACTTATTTTAAATAGTCGGG
This sequence comes from Catalaphyllia jardinei, assembly GCA_022496165.2. Taxonomy (NCBI): domain Eukaryota; kingdom Metazoa; phylum Cnidaria; class Anthozoa; order Scleractinia; family Caryophylliidae; genus Catalaphyllia; species Catalaphyllia jardinei. Next base: position 11,728 of record JAEMPF020031056.1, read on the forward strand.
TGGCGTTTTTGCTCATAAAAGTTTTGTTCTTATTATATGTATTAACTTTTCCGGACAAAATTAGCACCAAAATAGTTGTTGGTAGTAGTAATAAAGGGTAAAAAGCGTCTCTATGTGGTTTATTTTAAGTGGCTTAATTTTTGGGTTGACTATAGATAGTTTTGTTTTTATTTTCTGCAGTATTTTCCGCTACTTGGCAGGGGCACTAATAGATTCGAACCCATGGCTCTATATCCGGATTTTTCAAGTGTTTTATACGTATTAGGTGGGAGAGGGAATGGAGGTTTCACAGAAGCGCTCTAGAAACGTAAATTAATGTTTACCTTTCGTGCCTGCATTTACCGAGTATGGATCGCGACTACTATAGATGGCTCATAGGGACGGTAACCAATCAGGAACCGAGAAAAATAATGGGCTATTGTTTCGAAAACAATGGGTTCTATTGTTTTCCAAATCTAAGATGGCGCTGTTTAATTTAAGCCAATCAGAAGCCGAATTAAGAATTCAAGATGGCGGCCCTTAAGAAAGTGAGGCATGCTGGAAAACAGCCCACCAGCCTCGACAGAGGACTGGGATCGGTCTCACGGATTTCCATGGCGACTCAGATCACCCCAGGCTCACACATAAAATGTCATGCAAAAATCGATACTTAAAATGTCCTGTGATCCTAAGTGACAGAAGTCAGTCCGCTGAAACGGAACACTTTATTCAGTCTTGTACTTACATTAAATAAATATTAGGGTGCCTTACTATGGAATTCTCTTCCCGAAAATATTAGGGCGATTAGATCAATTGGGCAGTTTAAGAAGAAAAGCAACCGCGCACTTAAAACATCCGATTCCCACTCGGCAATCTTGTAAATCAGTTTTTATAGTTATTTTAATTTTTAAAAATAATTATAATTAAAATACTATTAGTATAACTGAAGATTTTTAACTTACTTACTTACTTACTTACTTACCTACTTACCTACTTACTTACTTACTTACTTACTTACTTACTTACTATATATGTCTGGATTTATGAAAACGATGCTAAAGAAATTGAAATGGCGCGCCAAGCTATCTCCAAAGTCGACGATATAAAAATTAAAAAGAAAGTCAGTCTTTTTTCTCCTACTCCACCCGTTTATCTTGCTTTTCTTGCCGTCCTTTCCTTTTTTTCCCTTTTACGTGGCTCTTAGGAGAGCAGTCAAAACAAGGTAAAATCGAGTTCTTTAGCACTGTTTTTATAAATCCAGTCATATATTGGCACAGAATAGCGAAAAAAGGCCTGGAAAGGGACTAGTCTGCTTCTAGATGCCTTAGAAAGATCAATAGTAATTCGAAACTATGAGGAAAAAAATTTACGAGAGCTTATTTATTCCAAATTGCACAAGAAAAATCATTTGATTACTTGTCAATAATATACAAGTGATAATTTATGTCACGGTTCAGTATTCTACGTGACACTGTCACGCAATAAAAATAAATCAAAAACTCTCCAGGGCAAAAAGCTACGAAATCGTGATGTTATAGAAGATAAAGAAATAAGACATTTGTCCAAGTTTTAGGCCTGTGCGTTTCCCCAAAATTCAGATATTCGCTATCACCTCGTATATCCACAGCTACTTTGACAATGTTATGACAAAATTCATGGTCAATAACAGAACAGATGCATAAAAAACTGACATCAAACTGATTTGGGATTAATTGACATGTTGTTAACCAATCAGAAATTATGCAGAAATTGTTGGTTGTATATTATTATGCCCCAAACAAATCAGACGATTTCACAGTTCGCTGACTGTACCCCCTCCCCGCATAACTCTAATAGAATTCAATTTTAAACTCCAAGCTTAATTAGCTGACATAATTTTTCCTGCACAATTAACACAGCTTGTGTATATAGAAAATTATATGGGAAAATCACCGATCGTAAAAAAATTGTGTAAATGACTATCTCATTTGAAATAAAGTTTTCCTACCTTAAATGTGTGGCGAACTTGTCTCTTATGCCGATTTTAGAGCCATTCTGACGCCGTTATTTGAAACCGTTACTCCTCCTTCTAAAAGAATGGAAAGGCAGACCACTCGATCCATCGCTGGCCAGACGTCACTCCACAAATCGCTTTCCCCTCAAAAGGAAAAGTCCCGAATCGTAATAATAACAACAGTTCCATAAAGCCCAATAAATTTCACTCCAAATACGTGTGCTTCAGCGGCCGAAACACTCGTGAAGAACGAAAAATTTGGCTTAAAATTCGCCTCTTCGACCCTCCTGAGACGCTTGTGTGGAGGCTGGCGACAACGGCCGCTCGCAAGGTGGTTTCACCCTCAACTCTGATTGGTTCATTTGAATTTGAGCGCGCGCTGACAACACGACCCTCTACCGGAGGGAAACGTACATTTTGCCTTGGGAGCCTTAGTGGGACACTTGACGTCTGGCCAGCGATGGATCGAGTGGTCTGCCTTTCCATTCTTTTAGAAGGAGGAGTAACGGTTTCAAATAGCTTCACTAAACGGCGTCAGAATGGCTCAAAAATCGGCACAAGAGACAAGTTCGCCACACATTTGAGGTAGGAAAACTTAATTTCAAATGAGATAGTCATTTTAATTTACACAATTTTTTTTTTACGATCGGTGATTTTTCCATATAACTTTCTATATACACAAGCTGTCGCATACACCACATATTTTGAGCTTGGGGAGCCTGTGGGTTAACCCTTGAAGTTATCCAGTGTGGATTTTGATGATTGCTTCTAAGCAAAACCAAAGACTTCATGATTTTTAATAGAGATGTGAGATCAGTATGACATTAATTTTGGGTTGTGTTTAAAACAGTGGCAAAATGAGAAATTTGAAGAAAATATTTCTTGTCGATCTGAAGGTATACGGTAACCTTGAGCTGTTGCCAGTGACTAAGCCATGGGCAAAAAGTTATCAAGTGCAGAACCCTCTGTAATTAGCAACCTAATTGATTACATGAGGTAGTAAATCCATTTTTGCTCTGAGGATGATAATCAACTCAATGTCCAAGGCTTGATCCTGGATGCAGTCTAACAGGTTATCATTAATGACTTGCATTCACATAGTTAATCTTGTCTTGTACAAATACAATGTGTTTTTGTGATTTACTATAACTACTAAATGTTATTTAGATCACTGAAAAATGCAATTCAATAATTTTCATTGGTTTAACCATCATGGTAAATACGCCATTATGCCATGCTCTTTACCTCATTGACTCCTGGAACTTTTTGCCAAAAATTTTTTTGGACATTTTCGTGGTTTCGAGGCTGGATCTCGACCAAATTAGCTTTAATCTGGTCGAAAATGCAGTTGTAACATGACAGCGAGCCCTTCTTGGCACTAGAATCTTGTTTTACGACATTTTGGCTCAGGCGTGCGCAGAAATCAGAATTTGGAGGTGACCTACATCTTTAGGCTTTTCAATTTTTCAAATTTTTTTCCCTTTCCTTTGTCCCCTTTTCTTTTCTTTTTACTGCAGTGATTGACCTCCTACTGGGCCTGCTTGCGGTGTAAAAACTTCTAAGAAAGCGTCATCGAGGCGGCCAATTTTTACCATGGAGCAGCTAGGTGTAGTGGAGCCCCATACTCATATAGGAAAGTAAAGGAAACCCATGAATTGATTTACTCATGGTTATCTTGGCTAGTGGTATTGCTCGTGGGTGCGTATATGCACAACATTGACGATGGAGTCATGCAAGATGGCAGCCATAGTTCAGCCAAAAGGTTGGGAGAGAGATTTATTGCCTCCTTCTTTGATATTGGACATCTATGTTATGGCCAATTGACACCTGTTAAAACAAGAGATCTGCTGACCAGTATCATGTGACCATATAGCAGGCCCAAGGTTGGAGCTCAAGTGCTGGTTTTCTATTGGATCGCAGGCTCGTGGCACATTAATCTGTTGTAAACGGGGCTGGGTTGTTTGCAAGCCGTTTAACGCTAACCAAAGATTAAAAGTTGACAGAAGTAACAATGTTTCTTTTATTCAAATATTTTCAATGGTTTTGTTTTGTACATTTAAAGATTAATCAAACTTAAAACAGAAGGTAAAACAATATGCAGGAAACCTTACTGCACAGTTACAAAATTCAAATCAAAATTCTCGCTTAACCAACTGTAGGTTAATCAGGCTTTGAACAGCCCAGCCCAGGAGCTCTGCTTTTAGCCTTGGTTAAATCCAATATATATTTATTACTAGAAGTATATTATACTTTCAGCTATAAAGTGCCACATGTACTTGAAGCATTATTAGTAAAAGTGACGCTTGAGACCGAAAAGTCTCAGCTTGTGATCATGTAACTGTCTGTGAAATTTCATCAAGGATTGGCTGCGGAAGCGGTAGTCTATTTATGTGTTGTGACAGAACAATCTTCCTCAAGAACTTTATACAATACTCCTCAAGTCTGTACACTGCAGAAAGAAGATTAGGAAAAAAAATTAACAACAAAAATTTTCAAGTATACTCCCTGAAGTTCTTCTTGATCACTTACATGTACTTTCAACCCTGGGGGAGGGGGATACTTCCTTATAAGAGCCTAATGGGGATGTGCAACTGGATGGGGTTGCATTTTCATGACTGGATTTACTATCATAGGGTCGTATTTTCAATAAAGTTACTAGAATGGGGTCACACATTTTCTGATTTTTGGGATTAGACAGCTCTTCATATTTATGGTTAGCAAACATACCAGAATGTTTGTACTGTATGTGAAAAGTAAGTATTCTTTATTTAATATAAGTTACATATATAAATAGAAAGTGACTAAGTTGGGATCGCAAAAATTACATATTTGTCCAAAAGTGACTGATGGAGTCTATAATTGGCCACAGAATAGACTATAGTGGGGTAGGGGCTCTGAGAGGCCTGCCGCACATACCCAGAAAAAAAATATCCAAGTACCTTCCCCCGCCGCCCGGGACTTTCAACAAGGTTAAAGATATGGCACTGGTGAGTAAAGGAAGAGAGAAACTGCGACTGCAAACTGGCTTCAATTTTTCTGAGACCAAGCCAAAGGCTATAGAATTGAGATACCAAAGCAAGCTCCAGCTGTATTTGGAGAAAACCACGGACTGACTCAACTGGTTTTCAATCCGCCTGTGTAAACCAGGGGCATCCCCAATTTGAAAAGTTAAGCTTACCTGGAGCTGTGATATGAATCTGGCTTCTGACTGCATAAAATCTTCGACCTTCGTAGTCTACATGGCGTATAACAGGTTGATCGGGAAAATAAGTTTTTCTAAAGTTCAGCAGCATTGTCTCATTAGTTTGTTCGTCTATCGCAATCCAAGGATGAGTCACGTAAGTGTTTACTTCAAGACAATTATTCCTTTCAAGAGTTGCAAATATTACTGCTTTCCCATCGTAATCCAACCATTTCAGATTGATTGTTCTACCAGTGTGATTTATAAATTCAACTGGGGATGCTATTCTCGTGTTTAAAGACTTCAGTGGGCGCCCAGAAAGTTCTTCGTCGCTCTCTTCCATATCACAGAAGGACGCTAGCTTGAAAGAAATGCGTTTTATACATAATTTTTCAAACTTGTTTTCCACAGGTCGTTCGCAAGTCGTTCGACTGCAAACTTCAAAGTGAGAGGGCACGAGAGAGCAGTCACGCTATTGAGCCCGCATTTGCCAATCAGTTGCGGTCAGCAAAATAAGTGAAAAATACGTCAAGTTATTGGTGCTATGTGTCTTATTGTAGCTGCGATTGACACTCGAACCGCAAGACTTACTGAAGAGTTAGTCACTGAGAAAGCTGGTGAATGAATAGTGTGAGTCTGTTCAAAGACGCAGGAGTTTTTCTTTCTTATCGCGAAGGCTGTCGGGGAAATCCGACATTTCCTCCACCCATCATACCAAGGAAGGACGTCGTTTTCCAATGTAAGCTACAACGAAAAAATGATTAATGGTTGGAGGAGGTCATGAAAAAAACAGTATTAAATGAACTCTTCTCTTGCAAATGATTTTGTCGCTCGGTGGTATCATTTTGTGAGTCCTTGGTGTCCAGATCGGACAAGATAGCCTGAAATGTCAGTCGTCCCCCGCCCTCAGCCTTCGCCCGGGGAACGCTGAGGGCGGAATACGACTGGCATTTCAGGCTAATAGCAAGATAGATCATAGCAATAACTTGATTTTTTTTTTTTTTGCAACTTTTGAGAAGCATATTCAAAGGATATGTCCTGTTGAGGCAATTAACCTCAGCTCAGTTTAATTCCTTGCCATCATCAGTGACATGACTCTGACATGGCAACAGACTGAATACCCTGATATAAAACCCCAAATTGTCTTGTCTTCGCACTAATACCACTTTTACCTCGGCTTTTATATGCTAATAATATACATGAAAAAATTGCTCGATTCTGATTGGCTGAGAACAGTGCAGTTTTTCCTTAACACAGTGCAGAAAAGAGGTAATTGAATGCAAAAAAAGGTAATAAAGCAAGCATTTTGATTGGTCAACGAACAAAGAAGTTCACAGATAGCCAATCAAATCTTTTCTTTTCAAATTTTAGCGCGCGCCCTGGATGGCGCAATTATGGCGCAATTTTTTCCTGGCGTGATAATTAAATCACCTGAGGTTAAGCGCCGGCACAAAACTGAGAAGAGAGTTCAGAGTCCGTAAAGTTCAAAACATCCTTCACGCATAATTTTCATGTTTATATTATTAATAAGTAATCATACGGTTTTTCTCATTTAATTTGGAATTAATTTGCACTTGTGAGTTTTTCAAAAAGCGAAATTGCACTCGCCGAAGCGGCTCGTGCAATTTCAGCTTTTTGAAAAACTCACTCGTGCAAATTAATTTCAAATTGAACTCGAAACCGTATGATTACCTATACAAACAGTATTGGCCGAATATATACACTACTTCAAGTTGGGAAAAGTTTACGGCTCTGTCTGATCACGAAAAAGCCGGAAAATTACGGTGTCAGACTGAATAGTAGCTTTAATCTTTTTGTGTGGCATAACTGTTAAGAGTCTATCCTACCGGTAATGCAGTTGTAATAACATGCATGTTATTCGTCTGAGTCGATAAAACACGTGAAATAATAATACTGAACATAGAAGAGTACTTTAATTGGTATAGGGTAAAAATATGGACTGGACCAATGGACCCTTGAACCATTGGACTCTTGAACTATTTTTTGGACCATTTTTTGGACCAAAATTGTTTTTTGACTATTTTTTGAAATAGAAAATAAACACTTATGGAGGGGTGGGTAAATATTTTCTTCTCGTATGGGGGGAGGGGAGGGCCCAGGGGGGGTGAAAATAGTAACACGAAATAGTATTTTGCCGCAAATTTAATAATCAGTCAGAAAATGCAAGGACGAATATACAGATATTAGTACTTTAAAAATTATAATGGAAGTCTCAAATCTATATTTCGTGTGAGGCACCCACGAATCACTCACCAGTTGCTTAGTGGTTCCCTCGGAATTTCCGTTGTGGATAAGACCATTTCTCTTACTGTTATCGTTTCTGTTATCGCGCGCTAGCCGCCAATAGACATAACTGAATTTCAACCCCTAATTGTGATTAGCGACACAGTATTCACTTTTAACGTTTTATCAGGGAATTATGCTACACTCATAAGGCATCCTATAAAATACTATTCAATTCTCTCTTTCTCCTTTCAATACACACGGCGATTAATAAATAAAGGCTGATTACATTTTTCCCTTTCAGACGGAACAACAACAACACGACTTAAGCATCTCTTTCGTAATCACCTGCACACGCGACGAAACAAAATTTCCTTAGGGCTGGTTCACACTTTGACATAAGCATAAGCATAAACCGACATAGGCAGAAGCAGTAAGATGCTAATAATTAGCACCTTTTATTAGGGAAATTTCCAACAGAAGGTGCTAATTATCAGCATCGTTCTGCGTCTGCGTATGTTGACTTATGCTTATGCTTATGTCAAAGTGTGAACCAGCTCTTACAGTTCCCGGTACAGTCTGCGCACGAGCTTTGTTTGATTCACT
>JAEMPF020031057.1:7759-19728 GCA_022496165.2 Catalaphyllia jardinei
CAGAACGAACCAATAAAAAATTAGTAGGTCCCAACCACGCTGCTCGCGTGAATGTGTCGCGCAATTCCTTTTTCAGCTCACGCTCGCGACGTTGACGTTGACGTTGATATTGTGGTAAAAACGTAACTATCGAAATATGGCCATGGCTTATCCTAGTCAGTACTTTTATCACATCGACAACGAGTACGCGTCATTACTCTTTACCCAAACATTTTTTCGTATTGTTTCTGCATATTAAGCGAGTTTGTAAAAGTTTTTGAAAGGAAAGTCTGACGCGTACAAGTAGCTCATTTGCATAATGCAGTGCGTGCACTTTCAAGTCCGAGTCGGTGTTTTCAATTGTCAACAAATCTTGGCAAAGATTTCTTTCATTATCTTTGATATTGTGATAAAAAAACAAATCGAATGTGGTATAGCGCGGTACTGGTGAAATTCCACTGATTTGGGATTAATTGACATGATTTTAATCAATCTGAATGCAGAAATTGAATATAGATATGATTCAGAAAATCGCCTTACAAGCCAAATCTGAAAAATACTTCCAAATATGGTTTTTCCCCCGATTTGGGGCGAAAAAATGGCGGCGTTCTGAGCATGCGCATGCAAGTTATCCTGGACTCTTCTTTCGCTCGCCCGGGTTCAGCCCCTATATGGGGCGGGAAGAAAGGAGAGTTCAGGGACTGGACTAGAATCTTAACTGCTCTCTAGTGGAGTTTTCGGCAAATCATCGTTGACATATCGATAAGTTTCCGGAGTCTATCTGTCTAATCAAAATTAGCACTAATTGGTAAGCACGTGTCACGCGATCTATATTGCGATCAATTAAAATTCAGCCTAACACAATAGACCTCAGCACGAGGCTCTGGGGTGAAATCCCCACAAACTCTATAATTATTCCTCGGAGCCTCATGTCGAGGTCTGTTGTTTCAGCTGAACACTGCTGAATTTTGGTCTATTGTTGTTCGCGCCCGCGATCTTAACCAGAAGCTTATATGCATACTAAAAAGAACTTCGGTATGCTGAACATTTGAAGGCAACGTACAATGAAAGCAATTACGAACAAACAAAATTACAAAAAAAATTACCAACATTTCGACAGGCATCCTCATGATGAAGATTACAGACATTTGTTTTAAGGCTAGCTTCTCGAGAGCGGGCTGGATGACGATATCTTCACCGATCGAGGTTGCCAGCTGTCCCGGGCCAGCTGTATCCTGCAAGAAATATGGTGTTCTCTATGGCATACCATAAGTCTTTCATTGACCAAGCTAGTTCGATCAAGATTGCACTCAATTTTTGCGTACTGATTATAAATCTCGATAGTCTCGGTCCTAGGTCTCTTTTTTTTTCTTGGGAACGAGCCCAAACAGGGCTTGCCACAAGTTGCTCGGCAACTTTCTGGCTGGCAGCTTCTCGTATTTCGAGCAACTTTTTTGCTTCGCGCACGTTTTTGCTTTCTGGGCGACTTCTAGTTTTCTACTGAGGAATCGGAGCAGCTTTGGCCATGCTTCCATATTTTACAATGGTTCAGTAGACAATTTGTGCATTTCCTGTGAAAAATCAGCAGTACGTACGTTCCTCCCCCTGGGGCGGATCATGGGCAAAAGATGGATGCATCCGGGCTGCTAGGTCAGCGATTTTATCAAAGAAAATACAAAATGGCGAACGAAGATTCGCACTCCCTTGATTCGAGTGTTTCAGGTGACGAAGGTCATTCAACTTTTTCGCAACTTTCGTTACAAAAAGCAAGTTTTGACATTTTTGGAGCAGCTTTTGAGCAACTTTTTGGGAAATTTCGGGCAACGTTTTGGGAAATCTTGAGCAACTTGTGGCAAACTTTAAGGCCAAAAGAACCTGTCCACTTATTCAGAGCGGAAAAACGTACTGTGCAGCTATCTGGGCATCCACACTAGCCCGGCGAACAGTAGCCCTACTTGCAGCGGCTCAGGTCATGATGCAAGCAGGAATGGTTTGCAATGGTTGGAAACAGCGGTGGAATGTAATAAGGTACGCGAGGATGTCGCTCGGTTGATTTATTTATACTTGGGCAAGCATGAAATTTTTTAGGCATTCCACTGTTTATAAAACAAGGCTCCCCTTGTCTGACGTGAGGCTCTCTTGCTTATGTATATTCAGTGGGTTGCTTATAATATGCAATATGTAAAGAGTGTTTGTGGATAAAATCTCTCTTCGAACTGAAGTTTCTTGTGTACCGTGGGAAAATAAAGGGTTCGGAAACCGTCTTTAGATTAATCTTGACCGGAAAAAAAATGATTCCCCATGAAAACAGTACACCAGCTTTTCATCAGTTTGGTTAAAATGTTGCTGGTTATCGGAAATATTTAGAAAGCATACAAAGTTTGTAACTTTTTCGTTTAATCTCGCCATTCATTTCAAACCCTGGCGCACAGTCAAAACTCGCGCATGCCCCGCTCATGCTTATTACGTTTTTCCACTCTGAAGGCCACTTATCCAGCTATTTTGAGCTCACCTAGAATTAAAATTTGGAAAACTTTGGAAATCCTTTGGCAATCAAGTTATTTGTCGGAAGCTACGCAGTACATTATACCTAACCTGTTTCCGTCAAAAAGATATACAATAATTATATTGGCATCCGTAAGTCGATTTCGCCTATGGAATAGCGCCTTGAGGGCTTATCGGGAAACAACGTCTTGTGTGGCTGTAGAGGCCAATCCTAGATTTGCAGTCTCTGCTGCAACCCTGACATATGAAAGCAGCTGCAGGTTGTGGGTCTGGTTGGTCCTGCTGGTGACAGGCTATTCGTCTGCCCCTTCTTGCATCATTTTTGACATGAATGAGAGCCTCCCCACTTTTCAGTCCTTGTGATACTTGCTACTTCCATAGGTTTCTGTCGTTTACGAGGGCTTCCCATAGCTTGGTGTCAATATTGCATGATTTCAAGTCACGCTTGCAAACGTCCTTGAAGCGTAGCTGGGGGCGGCCTCTGTGCCTTGCCCAGTGGTAAGCTCGCCGTAGAGTAGATCCTTGGAGATGCGACGCATCTACCATCCTGTGAACATAGCCCGGCCAGCCAGCGCAGACAGCGTAAACATGGATGGGACACCACCTCTCAAGAGTACATCGTTGTTAGGCACCTTTTCCTTTTTCAGTTCTTCGCCATGGACTGTTATGCAGGGAGGAGATGGTGTTCCATGATCTTGGTCTTCTTTTGGTCGATTGTGAGACCGAAAAGATCGCAAGCATCTGCGAAGCTGTCCATCAGTCTCTGAAGCCTGTCTTTTCTGTCAGAGACGAAGGCTGCATCATCTGCAAATAACAGGTCTCTAATTGTAACTGGCCTGATCTTGTTCTTGGCCCGGAACCTTGAAATGTTGAACAGGTGACCATCGGATCTGGAGAAGAGGTATACACCAGGTGGCCAGTGGGGGGACAGAACCGTATTGTCTGAGGGCTGCTCAGCTTGAGGCGGGCGGTAGCGGAAGTTGAATAACCTCTCCCACCGTCAGGAATGGCCCCTGGCGCCCAGCTATACGCCAATTTTGCACAGGCTTATAACCGATAACTGACATTCCCCGTGTTGATCTTACGCCAAAGCGTAACTGGGTTGACCTCTCCAGGGCGCTAGCCTGGACATAACTATGGGAACACTAGCTGGTATGATCCAGAGAAATGGTAACACTAGTACACCTGGTACCAGGTTGACTGTAGTAGCTGCCAGAAAAGTGTTGAAAAGCTGCACTTTACTGCCTCCAGATTTCTATTACGGTTGTCCCCCTCAGCCTTGCCCAAAACCAATGGTAAGCCACAAGGCAGGGGCACTCGTATCCCTGAGTAGGGGGCCCTCAACGGGTACTGACACCCGGAGCCAGCTGAGCCCGGGTCTCGTGTAGGCAGGGTCGACACTCCCTGAAGTAGCTGCCTTATAGCAACCCGTTACAATAATCATAAAAGTGATATTAATCGTAGAAAAATGCCACCCGTGAACTTAACAACGTAACCCAAACTATGCAATACTTACCCAGCTTTTTATAGTTTGGCTGACATACAAGCCCTGCTTTTCTTCTTTCTCAGATATCAACGAATGCGTCGTGCATAAAAATAAACCGCTCTGCGCGTGGAAAGATGGATGCGTGAACACGTATGGTGGATATAAATGCAAGTGTCCGCCTGGTTATAAAGTTTCATCGCAGGACTTCCGTCTTTGTGTACCAGGTAGAGTACGAAAATGACATAGTGACCCATTTTCTTGTTCTACACTGAGAACTGGTCCATATTTATCTTACATAGAGAATTTTATTACTCAATTCAAAATAACAGTAAAAACATAGGTCGCCGTACTCGTTTTCAAGGAAAATGACGATTTACGTCTATGGCGAGAAAAAGGCCGCCGTTTTTTAATGTGAGCGCTAATCAGGCCTGAAATTATGCGCAGTAGGGATGCGCAATGCAAGACTGGTGGATATATTTGGGGGTAATTACCTTATGAAAATAAAAATAAAGTCCATTAACTAATCAGATATTCTAATTGGGAAAATTTATCTCTGGTACTAAATGCTGTTTCAGACAAAGTATGAATCCGGCTACTCTCTACCCCACACTAAAGTAACCTATTATCGGAATCCTGGCCTGTGCCGTATACCGAATAATCGATACACTGTTTGGTAACTGAATGAAGACTAGACCCGCTACTATCTACTACAGAGAGAAGGGATTGTAAACTGCTAAATTCATAAACCTAATGATATTAAAGAAATATATGAAATTTAAAAATTCGGTAAGAATAGAATAAATTATAGCAGGCCTGGGTTGTTCGAAAGATGGATAACGCTATCCACCGGATAAATCACTATCTAGCGGATAGCGTAGTTTGTTTTGTTAACACTTATCCACTGGATAACAATTTATCCGGAGGATAGCGTTATCCAGCCTTTGAACAACTGGGGCCTCAGTACACTTGACGCTTGATTCCCGATTGTCTTCTTGCAGATGTTCCAAAGATCTTAAGCCCTCCGCGGGATTACACAGTCATGTTTTTCCAGACTGTGAACCTCCCCTGCCGTTACAGTGCTTCAGGCCCAGTTATCATTAAATGGCAATTAGCCAACAAGATTATCGCCATAAAGCAACTAAATGGTTAGTAGTTACAACACAATAGAAGGCTGAGTGCTGGCGATATGGTTAATGCCCTAGCCGCGTTCTCTAGGCTATGGATCGAGCGGTCTGGTTTGAGACCCAGTTCGATTCTGACCCAGTTCCGACCCAGTTACACTTTGCTGTCACAATGCCGTTTTTCTGCCATGTCCATATGTAAATTGTAATGGCGGATTTAGACACTCCAATGCATACAGAGATTGGGGGATGGGAGGGGGACAAGTAAGAAAAGTTACCAGCTGCTTAGTGCTACGCAAATATCAACAAAGCGAAGGAATACTAAGCCACCTAGATTTACCTTTGACACTTTACCTTCGCGCGTTAATTACCTGTGAGCTTATTTCATCGGCCAATCACTTTGAGGTTTTTTGATTGATTGACACTGTCAAAAATGGTAACGTCAGTTGTTGATTTTAGCTTGATCTTGCTACTTTGTCAACAGGTGCAAAGCAAACTCTTAGCCCTCGTCTGACGCTCCATGACAATGGAGACCTGTCAATCAAGAATGTGACTTATGGGGACAATAGGAGATTCATTTGCGTTGTGCAGAACGCCCATTTTGGTGCATATGTCGTACACAACCTTTATATTGAGTGTGAGTCCAGCGTTGTTTTCCAGTTAGCTTAACAGCAGTTTCGGAGTAATCTCAAATTAAATTACGCAAATCACAAGGCGTTAACCGGTTTTCAAATAACCCGGCCCTGGAACCGAGGAATCAGACGGAGGGGGTGACAACTCACTCCGGTCTTGATCGTCGGCTCGTCCTAATGTTTGTGCGGTCAGAATACGCAAATCTTTTCGCTGACAAGGGGAATGCTTACTACGCAGAAAAAAAGAGTGTTTTCGCGAACTTAAACCAAAGTTATTTCTTTGGCCATTAACAAAGGAAGAGACAAAACAAGCGCAGGGGAAATGTGTGTAGGCGAGGGAGGAGAGTCCGAATAGTTTTTTTTTTGCTCTTGATAGTCTTCTGAAAACTGCTCTAAATTGAAGAAGATTACTCCTAACATCCATTTTGTTTTCTCAATACAGCAAAGCCACTGATGGACGCTCTCTTTTTGGTAAACGGCAAACATAACAGAAGTCACGTGTATCAAGTTGGTGATAACGCTACTCTGGACTGTCTGATCATCGCCATGCCGGTGCCTACTGTGACCTGGAGTTATGGTCAGCAGATAATCACAACAACAGCAAGAACTAAGGTGTGTTTCATGCATGCGTTGTACTTTAAATTGGATTTGACTTTTTTTTTTGGTGTGATATGAAGCATAAATTAAGATGCTTGTTTGTGTTATCGTATTTTAGGTCATTCTTGGTAAACTTCCGAACCTTACCCTAAACCTGGCAGGCGCCTTGCAACTGCAGCTCCACATAACTGGAGTCACGCAAGCCGACGCTGGTATCTACACTTGCATGGCCACAAACCGTCATGGCGTTACAACCAAGTCAATCCAACTGACCGTCTCGCAGTAGACGGCCTACATAGCTTACTAAGTTAAATAAAACAACTTTAACGCAGAAATTAATGGCACTTTGTACTAAGTTAAAGCGAAATATAACTGTCACTCAATAAAGTAACTAGCCTGTATGGTGTCACACAGCTGTCACACAGTAACCACTAATTAAAATATCACAGTGTGTGTCGTAAAATATAAGATCGAAGTAAATTAAATGCAATTTAGCTTACGTTGCGTATTAGTTGTTGTCATTATCGACATCCTTTGTCTGACAATCTGCCAAAAGACTCGAAACCAATGCTAAAAAAATCTCTGGAAACCTTTTAATTGGACAGAATTGGAGTATGTGGAAAACAATGGGCATTCTTTCACAGAAATAGGGGACACCTCGACATGTAGTGTTTGACGTATACCCTATTTACAACTGACCACGTTTTGTAGAGAAATAGTTTATTTCCAGCATTAAAACAGTTGCTCAGGTTTCGTGAATACCAGCAAATAAATTTCCTCGCTATGCTATAGATCGGTTCTCAATTATAATTGCTGCGGAGCGAGCTCAGCGAGCGAGCAGCAACATAATCAGGATTTAAAAAGAATATATAAAAGGGAGTACGAATTCTCGAATTCATCACTATTTACCAGAATGCATTGCATTTACCCAGAGTGCACTGCGCTACTTTTCACCAGAGTGCATTGCGCCACGAACAACACGAGGATGTCATACCGTCTTTTCGCGTTGATTCCAGTGAGAAATTTTGCTCTGATTTGCCTGTAAAACGATGTGAAGGAGATCGTGATTAACTTTCACAACTCTTGCTTTTGTTTTTAATGCAGTTTGTGAAAGTTTGTAAATCTGGACGATTAATTGTGACATCCTATTTTATAGTTAGTACAGGTATGTCATTTCTTGGCAGTCTCGCCTCCGCGGTCGAATTCTTAAATCAGATGAAGAAAAATCGTCGTTACGGAAACTTATAGAATAATTAAAACAAACGGAAACTGTAGAACACACTTATTTCATATATACTACGATCTATTCCTTTTCATCCAAACACGAATTTAAACTTGCGTTTTAGCATTTTCACACATCCGCCGATGGACGCGTCTTCGATACTGTCAACACTCTTGAGACAATGCGTACCAGTACAGAATTTAATGCGTACCAGTGAGATTTCCGCTCCTACATTTTCACATCTTTCGATTTTCATCTTTTCGATTTTCTGGTAAAGGGGATGTAGGTGTGTAGCGTATGTTTATGTGTATGTGCTTTACTGTCTCGATCCCTTGTCACATCTCGCCATCGATGCGTCATGATGTATAAAGTTGATGGGTACAAGGACAGAGTTTAAGTTGCACATCACAATTTGACACTACTTTAAGAAATAAAGGTTATAATGTAAGACTTGGAACGCGCAGATAGATAAATGACTACGTAAAATATGTCACTATCAACAGAATGTGCCGCAGCATTACTATCTTTGAGATACCCTAGTAACAATAATAAGAAATTTGTATAGCGCTAAAACTATAGAAGAATATTCAAAGGAGCTCTACATTAAGTTAAATCAATGAATAAATAATACAACTAAATTAAATTAAACATAAGAACTATTCCAACAAATTAAAAGCTTTTTTAAACAGAGCATGAGCAAAGGTCCAATCCCCAAGTGAAGAGCAGCTGATTTTTGGAACGAACAGAAGAGATTTTGCAGACGAACAAAGAGCATAATTAGCAGCTGGTTTCACGGATGAAAGATCTGTAATGTAGGATGGACTTTGGTTGTGTAGTGACTTGTAAATGGCAAAAAGGAGCACTTTGAACTGAACTCTGAACGTTACTGGAAACCAATGTAAGTTGATAAGAGCGGGTGTGATATGATCAAATATCGCAATCTAAAAAGTCACTCTAGCCGCGGCATTCTGGACTTTCTGTAAACGATCGAGCTGATACTTAGTTAGACCAAATAGAAGTGCACTACAGTAATCAAGGTGCGAAGATACAAAGGAATGGATCAGCGTCTTTGTGGATTGCACAGTAAGGAATTTTCTGATCTGTCTTATATTATAAAGTCCGCGAAAAGCCTGGATACAAATCTTGCCTATGTGAACATTCATTCGCATATGAGCATCGAACCAGGACCCAAGATTCCGGACGCTTTCTAAAGGTTTAATGACGGTGTCACCAATGATAATTGATTCAATAGATGTTTTCTCAAGTTGTTGACGGGTGCCAATAATTATAAAGTCTGTTTTCGCGTCATTGATCATTAAACGATTTCCAATAAACCAAGAGCGAGCATCAGCGATGCACTTTTTAATCACAGAAACAGCATTAATTTCTGAATGGATAGAACAAGGTCGAAAGGAGAGGTAAATCTAAGTGTCGTCAGCATAACCATGGACGGAAGGAAGGTGCTGAGAAATAACGTTGAAGAGGCGGGAGACGTAGAGAGTAAATAAAACAGGCCCCATACAACTACCCTGGGAAACTCCACAGTTCAATTGAAGTCGTCAGAAGTCTTATCACCGACAAGTATACGTTGTTCGCGACCAGAAAGAAATGAGTCGAACCAATTTAAGCAGTTGCGGCAACTCCAAAATCCTGTTGCAAATTATTCAGAAGAATGGAATATTCAGTGGTATTAAAAGCAGCAGTTAGGTCCAAAAGTACGAAAAGTGTCACTTCTTTATCATTCATACTCATTAAGATGTCGTTTTGAACCTTTAATAGAGCAGTCTCTGTCGATGCTTACAGAAGCCGAACGGGAATTTAGGAAAAGGGGCATTTTTCTCACAGTAGACAAGAAGTTGTAGAAGAGCAGCCTTTTCCACTACTTTGGAAATGAATTCTGGTAAAACCAAAACCAAAACAAAAGTAATCTCTCTAGCCAATCAGAAGGGACAATCCAGTGAACCAATCAAAACTCGAGTCAACTACATGACGCAAAGCGCGGGAAAACGTGTGCGAGCGAGTGACGATTGATTTTGGCTTTGCTTTAGATTGGATGAAACAGTCGCGTGAGTTTTTAAGCCAATTGTGTAGCGTAGTGGATGCAAAACCAATAGGCCATTTCAGAGTTCTCTTATGCCTCTGTTTTAAAACGAGTCTACGTGCGAACCTTTAATATGAAAATGATTTCTTCATGGAGTTTCATTTTCATGCAAATCAAACTCATTTTCATAAGAACAGTTTCGCACACTTAAACTCGCTTTGAAACAGAGGCACAAGAGAACTCGGAGATGGCCTATTACTTTTCGACACTCAAATGAAAACCGCTCTATTCCATGTCGCGGCGCCTAACTGTAAAAATACTTAACAACTACAACAGAATGGTACATTTTTAATATAACACTAAATAATCCAGTTTAATAAAAACCATCTAGTTTAGCTCATAGCCAAGATGTTTTCTGACAACTATTGAGATTCCCATTCAATAACACCCTCGTTAAAGTTTAAATACTGATCTACACTGAGTCATTCACAAGGGTTTACCAAAAATAAATATATATGAAAAGGAAACCAGCCTATTAAGCACAATAAATTAAAACTGGCCATCCTAAAATATTTTCTCCCTGATCAATATTTAAAAATATAAAGACGTATTATTTTCTCCGCATATAATTATATGTCCTTTTCAACAAAACACTGTATAATGAAGTGATCTACATAGAAAAAAGATAGTAAAAATGTCACGAGGTTCGCATTCTGACCCAAATTATCTGCACTACCGGGACAGTTATACGAAATGTACGATAAGCGTATGTTCTTACCGTATGTTATTATAAGACCTTTGGGTTCTATTAAAACATATTAACCCAGGCTGGAAACATATTAATCTGAAAATGGTTTATGACAATTTCTCCTCAAGTAAAAAGTAAATTGTACAAAGTAGCTCATAACTGCTTTAAAAATGTTTCTATAAAATACTTTTCCTTAACAACTAACTGTGCAAATGTCATCTTGTATGGGTTTCCCTTGTTGCTGTAAACCCTTCTCGGACTGCCCTCTGCTGAAAGCTATAATTTATATTACACATTTTCAAAGATATAGAGCAGATTCTAAAGAGAGGGTCAACTGTTATGATATTAACGTCTAATTCAAAGACAAAAAGAGGGCATTAGGAACTAAAAAACTGATGAGAGATCAAACTCTCCCAACTAAAAATATAAAATGCATGGAGACTTGTAAGGAGAACCTGTACACTGATCGTGCGGCTGTAAGGGTACATGTAAATTACTCTAATCTAAAATGTAAGGAGTCTTTCTCGTGAAGTGCCCTTGATTTTATCACAGGATGGCTCAAAATCCTGAAGCTTTATACGAACAAACAAACCACTGTGTGGTACCTCGACACCTGTTGGGCTGCGTAGTCGGATGTAGTGGATTCCTGGTGAATACAAAATCATAATCAACGGGATTATAACCATTACTTACTTAGCTATCGCTCTGACAATGAGCCAACGTTCGTAGTATCGTAACACAGGTAAAAGCCGAAGCAAAGTCCAGATTAGTCGCGACTACCGGCCGCTATTCAGGGAGAGGAGGGTGGACCTGACACAAGAGAGCGGCGGTAATCGAGCCTAAGTCCAGATCACCACTGAGAAAAAGCTTTACTCTCCTCTTACCAGGTCTAAGACTGTCCAGAGAAATAACATTTTGAAAGAGCAGCTTGCTTTTGTTCCTGTTTAGCAGATGGACTTTGAAGTAAACGAGACACTGGAAAACACAGAAGACATGAAAAACGCTTAAGATGTTGTTGTAACTTGGTCTGGGGATCAAAATATCAAACACTAGTGTGACACCATTCAAATGAAAGCTATCTAGCAGTACTGCTTATTATGGTTTATAACTTGGTTCTCACTTTAAATCTGTGGATCAAACGCTACTGTGTCACTACCGTGTTAGTCATGCAGCAAAAGGTGGTTGTAATGGATGTGTGACCATTCAAATTAAAGTAGTTATAAATGTGAAAGGTAGACTGCGCAACATTACACGAGCGTGGAACAAAGAAAAAATCTGACAGGAATCAAAGCCATGACCTCCCGAACACCGGGCGGGCGCTCTATCCACTGAGCTACGAGAACTCATGGAGAGCATGGTCATTTAACTCAGTTCATGTGTCTAGTTAATGTAGTTTTGTGTGTTTTCAGTTGTTCACAAATAGACAAATTTGAGATATCGATGAGGGATAGTTTAAATTCTGATGATGACTTTGCAGGCAAGTTATTCAACCGCAAGATATATCGCCGAATCACGAGTAGTAAAGGCACCGCGATTGAGTGTCGATCGATACCCTAGTTCAACATCCTGATTGATACTCAGTTTTCACTAGAATAACACTTAATCGACACTCAATCGACATCTCAATTGACACTCAGT
>JAEMPF020031058.1:0-19716 GCA_022496165.2 Catalaphyllia jardinei
GACCGACATCGGAAGCCGCGCAAGAAAAACCTCTGGAACCCAGGGTAGTGCCCTTAGTAAAATACATTTATACGTTGAATATAGATCCAAGCAAAAAGGGTTCAAGAATGCATAAGATAGTGATAAGGACGCCTAAGATCGTTAAATAATGTCAATCTTCGGAAGTTTTGGACAAAGATTAATTAAAGGTTGGAATAATATTAATGCTAAATAGGATTAATGTTTAACAGATTAATATCAATATTAATGAATTAGGATTAAAATTAGTCTTAGGTTTATATCAATCCTAATTGATTAAGGCACGGTTGAAACCTCAGTAGAGGGTCTGAATGGGGTTAACCGACTAGCGACAAAAGGCGAAAAATACTACTGACTACCGATAAAACGAGGAAAAAATTACCGACTGGCGACAAAAAAAGTCTAACCGACAACTGACATGGTCTGACGTCATAGGGATGTTTGCATTCCGAAAAAGCAGAATTTTGAATCTATTTCTAGGTCAGAAAATGTCCAGATCTTTTGCTGGGCTTTATTTTACCAGACGTAACCACATTAAATCCAGATTTAGTCAATTGTAGAAATTTCTGTTATCAAATTACTTATTTCTAGAAGAGCACGCGGCCTCGTAATCGAGCCGACGAGACGCCTTACTGTTGCATTTTCACTGCGTGGTTGTTTTGTCCTGATGCGGTGGGATTGTTAAAGTCATCGTGAGTTTTTTTCCCAAAAAGGTGAAGAGGTCGCTCGCCATCGAACGATCGAAGCCGGGTTCCGGTGGACAAGGAAGCTCATAAAGGAGTATCTGAGCTAAAAAACATCCTACCGAGTCTTTAAGGCTGGTTCACACTTTGACATAAGCATAAGCACAAGCACAAGCATAAGCATAAGAAAAATAAGAAAAACATGTGTGAACCGGGGTTACATAAGCATAAGCACAAGGAATGGAACTTTTTCCATTTCTTATGCTTATGCTTATGTAACCCCGGTTCACACATGTTTTTCTTATTTTTCGTATGCTTATGCTTGTGCTTGTGCTTATGCTTATGTCAAAGTGTGAACCAGCCCTTAGGACTAAAGGAGCAGGTGCATCAATATAGAATTGGCGGGCAGCTGCGAAAATTTCGCAGTTATGACGGATAGCCAATGGCCAAACCGTTGAACTTCCAAATTTGATATTGGATGAAAGCAGCAGTGAGCTCAAAGGTAAGTGTGGAACGCTCTGTTAGTTTTAGTGTGCAGCAGAGTTCGATGTATCACTTTTCTTTTAAGTAAGCTCAAATAATTGACTTGGCTAACCTTTGGTTTCACGTTTTGTATTTGCTGTTTTTTTTAACGGAATGTTTGTAGTACACCGTCCATTTTTCAGGAATGCAAAAATTGAGAAGTAAAATCTTTAACAGGAGAAGTGGTTATCAAAACAGTTTATAAGCTTCTTTCTCATTAATTGGTAAATGAACAACGCAACGCCTTAGCTTAACATATGAAAGACCGCGTTTATTAACAACAAGGTTTATTTGAACTGTAAAATTACCTTAGTTATAAACTGAACGAGAAATAAACTAAAAATACTTAAGAAATAGAAAACATGTACCGTGTTTGTATGGAGTTCTATAAACACGAGTGGAAGTTTGGGAGAACGAGAAATGCTGTGGGAACACGAGCCGTAGGCGAGTGTTTCCACAGCTTTTTCGAGTTCTCCCAAACTTTCACGAGTGTTTATATAACTCGATACAAACACGGAGTACATGTTTTCTATTTCTTTTAGAAAACACCGCGACGAGAAAAAGGAAAACAACTTGTTAGCTTTGATTATCAAAATGTGAATTCTCTTTGCTCGCGCCATCACTACGTCAACAGCGCGCGCTAGTTTTGTGTCTCCATCGAGTTATACAAACACAATTATGAACCAATCAGCGCGCGTGCTTTCTTAGGACTGTTTTCGAAATACAGTTACTGGTCACCCAAAATAACTAAAGAGCTAAACTAGGTGGACGACACGCCATTATTCGTTTCTGAAAACCAAACGTTCAATTGTCTCTGCGAGTGAAGCTACGCAAATGCAAAAGATACGAGCATTTGCTTAGCATTTGCTGATGCGAACAGTACATGTTTTTCAAAAGAGAACAAAACACTGACGCTATTTAATGTTTTAGTACATATTATCACGTTTTTATCACAAACTGGACTGGAAAACCTGGCGGGTGTTGCTGAAGGCGCTGGCTCCATCTGATGAAAGCAAGCAGAAGTTGATGAACGCCTCTGAGAAGAAAGGTGACGAATCAAAAGTGAGCAGGAAACAGACATCACGAGAAGAAGCAAAAGAAGATCAAAATTTGGTAAAGAGGATAATTATTGAAAGAATTGCCGCCGAGAGAAACGAAGGGCAATAAAACCTTCAAAAGTTTCAAGACGGTAGGGCTGTCTACGCGTTCATAACACTGCCAACGAGTCTGTAGAGAGACTTCGATTCCCTGAAGAAAACGATGTATCATCAGCGATTGCAGTACCGCAACGCGTTGTTAGCATACAATTTGTGGACGGGGCAAAGGGAACGGTTAAAAATATAAAACAAACAGCGGTAACAGCCAGCTTTGAATGCCAATGTCAGCAGTAAAAAGATTTTACTCTATTAAGAAAGCCTTTTCATTGTCCCTTTACAGACAGTTTCCGTTTAAACCGTCTTAAATTTCTATTGCAGATGTTTTCTGTCTAGGTTCCAGACCCCCATTTATACAGTATAAATAGCTTTTCAAAAATTTGTAACGGTTATACTTTTGAAAATGTATGTTGACTAGCATACGAAACGTCAAGGTTATAAAATGAAAGTTTTAAATATGTTTATCACCGCTGTTTGTTTTATATTTTTAATCAAGCTACGATGGCCGAAGACCAAAAGGGAATGATATTGAGGTTTTTGAGGGTCACAGAGAACAAATTGATTAGCATGAGACAGATTCGGATGAGGAAGAATCAGAGAACATTCAGAGCTTGTCAACAGAGCGTGTGTTACATGATCCGCAAGAGCTGTTCGTGCATTTGTGCGTCTCGACATGTGACGGTACGAGGTAATGATAGTTGTAAATTCATTAAAGATCCATTAAACGGTGCAGATTGATACGAATAGCAGCGAAATCTCTAGAAAAAAACCAAAGAAACCCCATAGTAAAGCCACGAGAGCCGTTGAATAATAAGTGTAATAGGGAGCTTAAGCAACCACGACGACGAAGGGTGGACGACGACCGGAAGTAACGTGAAAGTCAGTGCGCAAGCGCGACCTAAGGGGTGAATTTCGTCGTCGTCCTCTCGTCGACGACGTCAAAAGGAGTAGTTTCACGTAGTCGTGAACTTAGCTGAACTTGAAGAGTTATAACTGCCTGAAAGGAACGAATTTACTATCGTTCGGCATAGCATTCAAGTAGTTGGAGTTTTTATTCTTTTGTGTGGTTGTTTTGAAATCCTCTGTTTGATTTGTTGACTACAAAATTGACTTAAACACTTTTCGTCCTTCACACAGAAGTGACAGCTATCACACCAAGTCAGCCAGAAAAACCACCGTGCAAGCGGACCCAAGCAGCTGAACTTTATTTAAGTATAAATGAAAGCTAAAGCTTACTATTTATCATTTTTCTTTAAAAAAGAACATATTGCCATATCATATACCTTTGTAGACCGTTTTATTACACTAAAACGTGATTCTATTTTTATGAAACTGCCGGAGAAACCATTTTAAAATCTTGCACTTAGTACTGGATTCAGTTCGCTAGAAGGCTTTCTCAAGAGCAGCGAAAGATTTTAGTATGCTGCAATGGTGTGTTTACTCTTATGTTCTGTGAATCTATTTCCAAAATATTTAATTTTAGCCGTACAGCTGAAAAAATGAACCATGCGAAGCGACAATGCTGCCGTTTCTCACGCGTCGATTGCCGATCGCTCGAATTTCATGTCTGATTGTAAACAAATGCAGGCGCGTTGAAAAAATTGGAAAGTACATCAACCTGAAACGCAAAAAATATCAGGCAACAACAACAACAATTTATTGGTATTCCCATGTATAGATGGTATTACCTAAAATGATAACTAATACAACACAAATCACTTTAAATTAAATAAAATTACGTTTCCCTTGTATGCAATGCTTCATATATGAAGTAACCTAATTTCTTACAAATGAAAGAATCAGCATTATTGAACAAGAATATAGTTTTTTCATTATCGTTAAAAAGATTAAACAACGGATATTTAAGTACAATGTCACTTGTTATTTGTTGTCTAATAGTTTTATAACGATCACAATGAAATAAGAAATGATTTGCGTTCTCAATTTGGTTAGGGTGGCAGTGTTCTAAGACATTCAGGTAATTTAGCTACACAGTGTCGCCCCGATTCGATTCTGAGACTGTGATTGCCTGATCGTAGTTTAGCCACAGCTCGTCTATGTTTTAAATTCTTTATTTGTTCTAAATAATGAGATTTGCTTACATCTCTTTTAAATAAAGAGTAGAAAAATAATTTCCTATTACAGCGGATTAGCTCCAGCTGATGTCTTTTTAAATTGTTGGAGATGTGACATTTAATTTTTTTGCAAATTATTTTTAATCGTTGGTATATTGTTAGTTTGGATTGTTTTGTTACATGATTGATGATGAATGTCGTTATAATTATGTATAATTTCATTAACCGTTAACATAAAAGATGTTTTTGCTTCATTTGCTAATTGATTGGAAATGATTAAGCATTGTCTGGCAATACTGTTTTGTGGAAGAGATTCAAGATGTATCCAAAATTTTATTATTCTTAATAAGATATTCAACTTCAAAGAAAGTCGTCCAGTTTCATTACGACCTACTACATTAGGTGCTCATTAGGTGCAAACAAGTTGAAAAATAGGTTTGAATTATGTGGGTGAAAGCTCCAAAATTTCCAATGAAAAACAGTGTTCGTAAAATTTATTATTTTTGTAATGTTTGCGGTGACTTAATTCAATAGATTCATTTCGTGACTCCGCCGTCGCAGTCTGAAAGTTTGTCAAATATCGAGTAACTTGCTGTCGATCTCAAGCGAGCTGTAAATTTCCCCACAGACTTTGGCAGTTTTAATACAACCAAATGTATGGACAGATCAAAAGTGGAATAGTTGATTTGTTTGTAGCACTAAGCCCGCCTCGCTACATTTGGCCGAAACGAAAATAATAAGCATGGTATGGTAATATGCTGAGATGGTGCAACTACGGTTCTAATTTAACAAGTGAAGTGAAGTGAAGTCTTTATTTATCGAGGGTAGCTCAAAATAGCATCTAAATGCTAATAAACTAGAGGCCCTTATTACAAGATCAAAATAGTTAAAATAGTTACAAATCAAAGCTTATTATAAAATTATCAAAATCTAATAAAACTATAAAACAATTATTAGCATGCAGCACAGCGACCCACAATATTTATATAGAGAAATGATTTAAAGATTGCTGGTCTTTAAAAATCCTGTTCCAAAGAGAATTTTTGAAAGGCATGAGAGTCTCTGCTTTCCTCATTTGAAGAGGTAGCTTATTCCATTCCAAACAAGCAGTCACAGTAAAAGTTCTACCACCTTCTGTATTTCGATTAACTCGAGGGCAGGCTATATTAAATTTAGCATATCTAGTTTGCCGTGAATGAGTCTCACCGGTAAGTACTAATAAGTTAGTAAGATAACTAGGCACGCGACCTTGCAAACGCTTGTATATGATACAACACTTGGCTAATTTAGCATTCTCGAAGAAAGGTATCCATTTGAGCATGTTAAATAACTGAACAGAGGGTGCATAACTGTCAGCACCAATGACAATTCTCGCTGCTCTCTTTTGTAGCTTTAAAACACGATCTAGACAATGTTTACCACAGTTTGACCAGATAACACTTACGTAATCCATTACTGGTCTAATAATAGCATTATAAAAGAGAACTCTATGCTTAATTTGCAGACAATGTTTAATCTTTTTTAAAATTCCGATACGCTGAGATAGTTTCTTGCATAACTTATCAACATGCGAATGAAATGCCAATTCCTTATCAATTTCCATGACTGAGATAAATAAACGATATTCACGCTAGATAGGGAGCGAATCTGAACGAAGTTCTTCAGTCGTCGTCCTTGAGCATCCTCCCTACTTAAGTTTCATTTCGCCGACGAAAACGACGTTCTCTTCCCAGTCCCTCCGCGCATACTTAACGTCGTCGTCGTCTCTTTCGTCGTGGTTGCTTAAGCTCCCTAATAAGCGTTTGTGGACGTCGTGGAAACAGAAAGACTTCCGTAGCTAACAAAATTACGTCTCTCAAGGGCTAGAGTTGTCCAATTAACCTCCTTTGATTTACTTCCATGCCCTGTAATCGACAGAAAAAACAAATTCACATCTAGAATAAAAGCTTTTTGATGTTTTTATCGGTATACTAGATTTGCAAACAAAAGTGGAGTAAGCGATCACGTTGTTAGAAAACAGAGTTAACGAGGTTTAAGTGTAATCAAACAGTCAATTGTTACAAGTTTTACACCTCGTCCGGAGTTTAAAGTCTTAAAACTACGCAAATTACATAACAAATGTGAATAATTAACTTGCATTTTTAACACGGTGTTACAGGGTGCAACACATTGTTATAGGGTGTTTCTTGGTGTTACAAGGTGTAACACAGTATTACAGGGTGTTACACGGTGTTAAAGGGTGTAACACAGTATTACAAGGTGTTACAGTAAGTAATAAGGTGTTACAGGGTGTTACAGAGTGTTACTCGGTGTTACAGAGTGTAACACAGTACTATTACAGGGTGTTACAGGATGTAATACGGTGTTACAGGGTGTTATACGGTGTTACAGGGTGTTATACGGTGTTGCAGGGTGTTACACGGTGTTACAGGTTGTCACGCGGTGATATACGGTTTTACAGGATAAAACACTGTGTTACAGGGTGTAATACCGTGTTACAGGGTGTTACAGGATGTTACAGGCTGTAATACGGTGTTACAGGGTGTTACATGAAGTTATGGGATGTTACAGGGTGTAATACGGTGTTACATGGTGTTACACCGTGTTACAGGGTGTAACACGTTGTTGTACGGTATTCCAGGGTGTTACATGGTGTTGCACGGTGTTACAGGACGTTACACGGTATTACACTATGCTGCAACTTGCAAGGGTCACAAACATATGATTCGATCACATTAGTATAGTCAGCTTATAATATAAAACTGTAAAAACAGTAGAAACGTATAAAGCAGGCAGTCAAACACCATTTACTTAGGTACTTCACGTATCCCCTATTTAAGTGTATTTACCTTGTCTGTGTTCCTTTTGCAGGAGCTGAACAAGTTTATGAGCTGTCGGACTGTTCACTTCTACCGAGAGAGTGACATTGCTTTTGGCTCTCTACTTCGAAAGAGATAACTGAAGTCAAAATCCATTTAGCGCGCGCTTCCAGAATGTCCAAGTGCTGGTGTTCTGGAGGGGAAAACAACTTTTTGTCTTGCGCGGTTTGGATTGTCTCCAAGTCTGAACTGAGTGGATCTGGCAGTGTTAGCATAAACTATTGAGCTACCTTGTTGGTAAGAAGCCCTATTTCCCAAAATTTTCAAAAGGTGAAAATTGAACATGCCCTGAAGGGTTGGAGTTAGAGAGTTTGAGGATATTAAGCCCACATTCCTCTCCCGCTGCTCGTCCATGTCAGCAAGTGTCTCGCGTCGCTCAGCCCTTTCAGACTCGAATTCGATTTGTTACCAATTCTCATTTAAGTCCATTCCCGGGCTTGAGCATATCTTCATACTCTGAAAGAAGACCTTTCTCGCAATAACAGGGCAACTTTCGGATCTTGAGGTTTCTGTCGTGGCTATTTGCTAGAATGCTATACTAGATCAGGATGCTACGGTTGTTTTTGGCCTGTCTCTGTCATGCTCGGATCAATAAAGAACACACGTCTCTTAAGCTCGACAACGTAAGAATGCACGTCTCTTAAGCTCGACAACGTAAGACTGGAACCGTGTTGACAATGGTAGACTAAGGCTGGCTTTTGCAAACTCCATAAGGTCTTTGGCATTTTGAATTACAACTTCACGTCGAATAACTGTCATATTGACTTTGTGTTTGAGGTTAGCACCGGCGCCATTTTGCGGGCCTTTTGCTTGTGAGGTTTCAAAATATAGTTTCTTACTGTTAGGAAACCAAAATCAAGAAGGGAGAAACCCGGGGGGGGAGGGGGGTGGGTACTTCCTTATAAGAGGCTAATGGAGATGTGCCGCTGGATGGGGTCGCATTTTCACGCTTGGATTGACTATAATGGGGTTTTATTTTTAGTAGAGTTACTAGAATGAGGTCGCACATTTTCAGGATTTCTGGGATAAGGAAATTCTGGTAAGCAGGGATTTAAAGATAGGAAGATTCACGGTTAAAAAATGGTTCGTGCTGTTGTTTTAATATTTAACAGTCGGCTCGCACTGAAGTCCGCTCATGAAATCACAACTTAAACATTAACGACTTGCACAATAGTGCAGAACCCCTGGGTTCAGAACAAAGTCCAACAAATCTTCCGTGCTGCGGTATTTATTTTCCGGATATTCTGCGTTGTTATCGTCCATCGAAGCTATCTCAACTTGGATCTTCTTTTCGATTAGCAAGCGTTTGATCTCTTTCACTTGGGACTTGTTAGCTTTCAATGTGAAGAATGTTTGTATTTCGACTATTTATGACGGTGCGTTTGTAAATACTTACGGTTAGCAAATGTACCAGAATGTTTCAGGAGTACTCAGCGGAACCGCTCCTCAAATTATCCGCTCCTCGGTCTTTAATTCAGCTGGCTGGGAACTTTATTAAAAAGCAGGCTGGGAATTTTACTGCATACAAAACTTGCTGAGTAAAAGTTCTGAAATGTAATTTCTAGCTAGGGAAAATTTTTGAATTTTCTGGCTGGTGAGTTTTACAATGCATTCTGGGATTCATTGGCCCGGAGGCGTGTGTAAATTAATGAATCTTGTTAGAGCGATGATGATTTTTTGTTGCCAAACAAAGGAGTGCTGTGACAATGAAGTCAAGTATTGTCTTTGTGTCAACTGTGCTGTCATTTTGGAGTCAAAACAGATCCGCAATATTTTAAGCGTTAAAAGGTTTATACAATCCAGGCGGCAGTTCGGTTCCAAAATGCCCCTAAATTAAATTTTATTTCAGTATTTTTTTAGTGCTGGGAAACAAAGCTGCAAATCTCCTTCCTGGCTGGGAAAATCAGGACTGGGCCTGTTTGCTGGCAAGTAAGGTAAAAAATAAGGATTACTAGCTGGGAAAAAAGATCTCCGACACAACTCCTGGCTGGTAAAAACATTTTGTTTTCTTGGTCTGGCTGGCTCTGAGGAGCGGCTATTATTCCATCACATGACCGGAGGCACAGAGATCCCATGAGATAGCACAGCGCACGCGCCAGGTCATTGCACAACGTGTAGTTCGCCGAGGAAGGTTGTCTTCACTGCGATTAACAAAAATCAGAAGAAATCCACTGGAATCTACGGAGACAATATCTGGGGAGTTAACGTAGTTGACTCACAGACACCAGATTTCCGTGCCAACGCAGTTGGCAAACTCAAACGACAACTTTTGTTGCCCCAACGTAGTTGGGAATTTTCCCGCCACACAGACATGGCGGACCTCGATGAGGAGAACACATCAGAGCAGGAAACGCCTGCACTTACTGAAGCAATTTCAGCCATCCTTTCAGAGGTAAAAGCCCTGAAAGAACAAGTGACAACCCTCAAGGAGTCCGTGGAACTCGTAGAGGCCGACCCCGCAGTCGAGGAAAGTCTAATGGGCGACGACAATAATGATGACATTGAGTCTTTGAACACTCGCGTCGCCCGGCTTGGCAGTTCGCCAGCCGAACAAACCAAAGACGGCACGAACAGCCTCTTGCAGGAGATTGCATCAGAACTTGACCTCAGCGAAAGAACGGACAATCCTGTGGACGAGGGCCTCGCTAAAATTGTCTTGAGTTTGCTTAATTAAAGACAAACTCCCCGAGGAGAAATCACAGGCGAGGATAGACAAATATTCCCGCCCGGAGAACGTGGAGGGACTTCGCACGCCGCGAGTAAACCCATTAATTTGGAACCAACTGCCTGCGCCTGTTCGTACACAGGATTCGAAATCACAGAAAACGCAGAATGCGTTAATAGCCTCGCTGGTGGCAACAATTAAAGCAACAAACTGTGTGTTGCAACAGCAGCCGTCAGGCAAAGCTCAAGACAAAGAGCTAATCACATATCTGACAGATGCCATCGCCTTGTCATTGCAGTGCTTCCATGATATCAACAGCACTCGCCGCCAGGCGATGAAGAAAGATCTCCACAAGGATTATGCCGCATTGTGTAGCGCAGCTACAATGCCTGCAACTTCCGAATATTTATTTGGTGACCTTTCAAAGCTCACCAAAGACATCTCTGAAGCGAACAAGCTCACCAAGAAAGTTCGCCCCCCCCCCCGCAACGCAACGCTGCACGCAACGGAAATTCTGGTTCGAATAGCCGTCGCTACAGCTATACAAACCAGGGAACTCAAGGCAATCGCAGGTTCCACCCATACCAACGGACAAGAAATGATTTTTTGTCCAAAGGTCGCCCTCCAAGGACAAGATTGAAGAAGGAGGGAGAATCAAAACAGGCCTAATGCAAACAAGTTCCTCAACCATAAAGGTATGCCAAGTATCAAGATGTAACCCTGCAATTAACGAAGTACATATGTTACTTTCTAGTCAGGGTTCATTTAAAGCAGGCCAAATAATACGGTCTTTATCACACTGGCAAGAAATTACAAATGATCCCACAATATTACAGTGTGTAAAAGGGATAAGAATTGATTTCAAACCGGGCGTGATACCATTTCAAGCTACTGTGCGACCAAGTACATTTAATCAGTCGCAGCATGACATTGTTGCTGTGGAAATTGAAAAATTATGTCTCAAAGGTGTACTCAAAGTTTCCTCACCAGAACCTGGGGAATTCATTTCCCCTATATTCCTTAGACCAAAACCAGATGGGTCGCACCGTAT
Organism: Catalaphyllia jardinei; assembly: GCA_022496165.2. NCBI lineage: Eukaryota > Metazoa > Cnidaria > Anthozoa > Scleractinia > Caryophylliidae > Catalaphyllia > Catalaphyllia jardinei. Next base: position 11,048 of record JAEMPF020031058.1, read on the forward strand.
GATACTTAACCTCAAGCTCTTCAACGAGTTTGTACAATACCACCATTTTAAAATGGACACCCTTGAATCAGCCATTAGAATGATGAAGCCAGGGTGCTACATGGCATCAATTGACCTCAAAGATGCGTACTACTCTGTACCAGTAGCTACAGAACACCAAAAATATCTGAAATTTTTGTTTAATGGTACACTGTACCAGTACACCTGCTTGCCGAATGGTTTGTCTAGTGCCCCACGTATATTCACTAAACTGCTTAAGCCAGTTTATGCTACCCTGCATACCCAGGGCCATCTCAACCTCGGGTATATAGATGACTCCTACCTACAAGGGGACACTGCTAAAGAATGTAGCAGCAACAAGCGACAGCACTTTTATTCAACCGCCTAGGCTTCCATTTACATCCCACAAAATCTGTTATTGTACCCACCCAGGCCCTCATATTTTTAGGGTTTAGACTTGACTCCCTTAGCATGACTGTTTCACCAACAAGGGAAAAAATTCTCAAAACTGTGGAGGCATGCAAGAGGTTACAAAATATGACCAAGCCTCTAATCTCAGAAGTTGCAGAAGTTATTGGCCTCATAGTGTCTAACTTTCCAGGTGTCCAATTTGGGCCGTTACACTACCGCTTCCTGGAGAGGGACAAAACCCATGCTCTGATCACACATAAAGGGGATTACAAAGCTCATATAGCTTTGACATCCAGTTCAGTTGCAGAGCTGACATGGTGGATTGAAAACATGCCACATTCCTCTCGTGACATTACCCATCCAACCCCTTTCATGATCATTCAGACTGATGCCTCAAACTTAGGCTGGGGGGCAGTGTATGGTGATCAAGATGTTGGAGGGAGACGGACATCCTTGGAAAGTACTAGCCATATTAACATCCTTGAACTGCAGGCAGCGTTCTTTGCCCTCAAGTCATTTTGCAGAGGCACAATTAAGGGCCATGTCCAGCTCCAGATAGACAACACAACAGCCGTAGCTTATATTAATAATATGGGGGGTTCAAAATCCCCCAAATTAAATTCCCTTGCCCAAGAAATTTGGGACTGGTGTATTCCGCGGCAGCTCTGGGTTTCAGCTACACACATTGCAGGCAAATTAAATGTTAGTGCAGACTCTAAATCTCGTAAATTCCAGGACAAACATGAATGGATGCTGAACAAGGAAGCCTTCAAAGTTATTTTGTCCTTGTACCCAGAGTTGAACATTGACCTATTTGCAACTAGGTTAAATAATCAACTTGCATTGTATTGCTCCTGGAAACCTGATCCTGGGTGTGCCTTCGTAGATGCACTTACTATTGACTGGAGAAAGTTTAATTTTTATGCTTTTCCTCCTTTCAGCCTAATCCCCAGATGTGTACAAAAAATTGCCCAGGACCAAGCAAAAGGAATTCTGATCATCCCAGTGTGGCCCACTCAAACCTGGTTCTCACAGGCACTACAGCTGTTATGCAGTCAACCCTGGATATTGAAACCTTCAAAGAGCCTACTGCAACATGCCAGTCAACAAGTACATCCACTGCACCACAAGCTACACCTAATGGTTTGTCCACTCTCCGGGAATCCTTTACACAGTACCATGTTTCTCCAGACATTACCAAGATCCTCATGGCCTCCTGGAGAGTGGGCACACAAAAACAATACAAAACATACATTGAAAAATGGGTGGCATTTTGTCATCAAAGAGGCATTACTTACAGTTCACCAAAGATAAATGAGTGCTTGGACTTCCTTATGACCCTTTACAATCAGGGCCTGAGTTATTCCACTATAAATACAGCACGATCTGCAATTTCGTCCATTATTACTGTCGACAATGGGAAACACTTTGGTTCACACCCCTTGGTAATACGCTTCTTTAAAGGCATTTATGAACTGAGGAGACCCCAGCCCAAATACAGCTGTATTTGGGATGTTTCTAAAGTTTTAAGTTACCTCAGGACTTTACATCCACCTGATGCCCTTTCATTGAAGTCTTTAACATTAAAATTAGTGATGCTGCTATTGCTTGTAACAGGGCAGCGAGGACAGACTATATACTTACTCTCCTTGGATGGTATGACTGTGAATGCCAATTATTGTCAATTTCAGCTGCTCGACCACACAAAAACTAGCAAACCAGGCAAAAAGTGTGAGCCTCTAGTGTTCCACGAGTACACGCCGGATCCCAAACTGTGCCCGCTATCTACGTTAAAAGAATACATCCGGAAAACAAAGCCTCTGAGGAACACTGAGAAACAGCTATTTATCAGTTTCATACGACCACACAAAGCAGTGTCACGAGACACAATCTCGAGATGGACCAAGGATGTTTTGAAACTCTCTGGTATAGATATAAACACCTTCACCGCACATAGTACTAGAGCAGCAACCGCCTCAAAGGCAAAGGCCAAGGATGTGCCACTTGACGTGATCCTAAGCACCATTGGCTGGGCATCTGCTCAGACATTCAGCAAGTTTTACAACAAACCAGTAGCTAAAGAAAATATCATGGTCGATGCAGTCTTGTCCTCATAGACAAAGAATCCTGTACCCAGTTCAGGAACTAATCTGTTGTTGACATTTTTGTATGCATGTTACTGTTCGTTATTATCAACTGATGGAGCCAATGCATTTGTACTTATGATATATTTCAACAAATGTATAAAAGCAGGGCAACAGGCCCGTTATTGGTACTCCCATTGTGATCTGTTTATGACAGAATCTTGTTTGATTAAACAACACATTTGATTCATTGGTTACTCTGTGGCTGTGTCAGGGCTTTAAAGTCTCATGGGATCTCTGTGCCTCCGGTCATGTGATGGAGTTGTAAAGTTAAACGAGACTTACCTTAAGTTGAAGTTTGACTGAGATTCTATCACATGACCAGGGAGGCATAAGAGATTTCATGCCCTCCCATGTACCCTCCCTTTTGGGGGCATTAACTGCTTGTTTCAGCCAGTTATTTATCTGACACACCCACGATCTTTGAAGAATGACCTGGCGCGTGCGCTGTGCTATCTCATGTATTCTCTTATGCCTCCCTGGTCATGTGATAGAATCTCAGTCAAACTTCAACTTAAGGTAAGTCTCGTTTAACTTTACAATTTTCCCAGGAAAGTTAATTTTCAACCGAATAGCACTCCGTGACTGTTAAAAAAATCTTTTTGGTTGAAAACGAAGTAATTTTGGAAATTTTCTCGTTGAGCACTCCTGATGTTTGTACTGTTTGTACTACATTGAATTAAACAAACTCGTGTCAATTTATTTTAGGATGACCTACTTAAAAGGTTCTATAAGGTAGAGGCATAAACAGAACGCGACTAAGTTGGGATCGAGAAAATTACATTTGCCCAAAAGTGACTAAGATGGGGTCTATAATTAGCCACGGAATAGACTATAAATGGATAGGAGTCCTGAGAGGCCGGGCGCACATACCCAGCAAAAATGGACCCAAGTACCCCCCCCCCGGGGGGGGAGAAACTAACATCTCCCATGTAATGGCGGCTGTAACCAATTTCTTTCAAGTAATTGACTACATTGTTTCGGGAACCCTGAGCTGAGTAAATCTTGTCGGGTGAAATCACATACAAATGCTCCGTAACAAGTCGCACGGATCGTCTTCCAAACTTTCTTAACCATCAATCTGAGACGTGAATCGAAGCTTGCGTTTTGACTGGATTTGGTCCTGATGCTGATAGAAATATTGTTCTGAATAGTCATGGATACAGCAGACTTTGCATTGTGTGTTTTGTTTTTGTAGATAGTGAAATATCCATTGCCAGTAAAACACTTCCTACAGTAGTGATATTTGAAAGGGGTCTCTCCTCTGTGGGCTATCTGAGTATCTGGTATCGTTGACATACCCAGACTGATTGAAACACTTGCCTCAGTGCTTGTAAATATATATAGGGCTCCTCCAATGAGTGCTATCGTCTGTGCATCTACTGAACATTAGTTCCACTAAACCGCTTGTCACACCACTGGCTGTAGTTAAAAGGTTTCTGCCTTGTAGGTCTTCTTTTATATCTTTTATATTCTTTTAGTACTTCAGTATCTCAGATCAATTAAAAGACTGCTCGAATAGGCCACATGTAAAGGGCATTTCTCCTCTATGCATCCTTTCATATTCCTAAAGTTTTCCATATTCCAAAAAAACATTTTCTTCACAGCTTCTCTCCATTCATTCGGGATACTCTGATTGGCTAAACTTTTCACCGCAATAGTTACACATAAACGGCTTCTCTCTAGTGTGTATTTGGTTGTCAGTCCCTGAACGATTTAAACATTTGGTATACTATCTCTCGCTCCACTGTGTGTTATTTGGTGTCTTCGGAGGTGCCGTGCCTGACAAATACCGGGACCACACAGTTTTAATTTAATTTTACCCATGAACGAGTTATGGGAACTTCTAGCTGAATATTAAATAGTAGTAATTTATTTCTTATCCATTGCTACTTACAAAAAAGAGACCAAGAAGAAGGGTACTCATTATTCTCAGACATCATGGTACATTTCCAAACACAAAAACAGTTTCTTTAGACCTTTAAAAGAATGCAACTGGCATGCAAATGTCGATATATTAAAATTACAACTTGGCTCCGAGGTTTGGGGAAATAAATCAAAACCCTCGGTCTCGATGAGATTTGTTTCGTTTTATTCTTTCAAGTCCCGGAGCCAAGTTAGAATTTTAATATATCGAAAGTGACCTATTTATATTGAGTTACTCATCCTGAAACCCAGACTCTTAGTCAAAAACACCCAACATGCCCAAGAGTAGGGTATTCAGTAGAAGTCAAATGCCTTTTAAATGCGTAGGGTCTCCCTCCCTCAGGTTTACCTTAGAGTAGGTACATAATATGGTGTGAGTTTTACCGGCTTTGAATGCATAGCAGGACATCAGGACTCAAATGATATTTATCAAGTCATTCTATATACCGATTATATTGGTCACAATCGGGAAAATTAAAGTTGAAATAAGCAAGAAAAGATGTACATTTCTAAAAAAAAAATATCTTAAAGATAACATTGTCTTTGCCAATGTTTCCACCCTCGGGCTTATCAGTCTCTGTCTCAGGTTATAGTAATAAACATCCCTTGCAAATTTCTAGGGATGGACGAGCGGTGGAGGAATATCGACGGAGTGTGGAAGATGTTCTACTCGGTGACATTGACAGTGAAAACGTCAGCCGTTTCGAATTTTTTTTTTTTTTTTACAGTGGCCAATTCACATTATCAACCCAGTTGATAAAACCAAATTGACAGTGAAACTGATTAACTTTATATTGAGTCAATTCTAGAACTTTACCATGTTTACGATTCTTTATAAGCTTGATGAAGCATCTTGCCGAAGCCACTTGATGAACTTATTTGGATAGAAAACGGCTTTTTAACCGGCACGAGGAAAGTTTCCACAACAAACGGAGTCACTTACCGCGATTTGGCAATTCACTTCATGTGAATCTCAGTTCCAGGCATGCAAAAGTTGTGAAGAATGACTTGTAAACCTTTAAAAGCCATCATCGTCTGTTCCTTAGTTTTTGTCTCCATTCTCTGGCAAGTTCCGTTTCACTTCCCTCCTCCCCTGCAGTTTATAAATTTGGCCTCCTTTGTCTGACCCGATCGCAGACCTGCCAACCCCTAGTAAAGGAAAATATCGATACCCATGAAAAAAATCTGGAGATTCTACAAAAAATAGTGACATTCTATTTTTCCCCAATCAAACCCCCTTTCCACCGAGGGAACTAGACACCAACTCCCATAATAATGGCGGACAGACGCCGAGAAAAACGATAAGTTATTGAACACAAACAAAAATCACGGCTCGGTACAAAAAAGTAGTTGAAGAAGTATCGTGAAACTCACGGCAGAACCGTGAAAGCTGGCAGGTCTGCGATCGACTATAAAAACAACTCTTTCTATCAAAACGGTTGAAAAAAATACCTTCTTGTACTATTTCCCGCCAGAAAAGCGCGGGCCACTCAAAAGCGTCGCAGTCGCGATTTCCCGCCAAAAAAAGAAGGCATTCTCTATGCTACCCCCCGTTCGTGTTATCTGGAGGCTCCCTTCCCTCTCTCCCAGAGTCCTTACGGGCGCCCGCTCGTAGTGCTACATCGTTGGATGTTTTGGTTGATGTTTGTAACTGTTTGGAGTTTGGGAGGCAGCTCATGTTCTCTGACTGTTTTTTTCTTCATTATAAAAGGTAAGAGGTCCTTTCATAAAGGACCAAAGTACTTGTGTAACGTAGCAAGTGAGCCTCTTGATCTTAATCTCTTCAGATCAAGCTAGGAGGCATTCCATGAGACATACGTAAAATCGAGCAGTTCTATAATTTAAACGGAAAGTGCGAAGTAATGGAGTTTCAGGTGAAAGCTGCAAAATACGGTTAATGATTATGAATAGGTGAACGATATGAGGTCCTGGTTGTAAAAAAAAATGTGACCGGAAAATCTTCAATAAGCGTTCTTGAAATGTTTATAAGTTAGCTAGTGGGGTATTTGTGTATGTGCTATCCAAATTCGTGTTGTCTGTATATCATCCACAGTTGTGGGGATTTGAAAACGCAAATCCTAACACCAAGGCAATTCTTCTCCCGGTATTCCTATACAGACTAGGCGAGAATGTTATTTTAAGTCTTAATAAGTGATAATTCGATTGAAATACATGTGTACGTAGCGACATTTGAAACTTGTAATAAAAAACATTCCTAACCATTTATGTACATCAACCGATCCCCCCGGCTTCTCCCTATGTTCAGGAAAACCTCTTGCCCACTGGATTGATTGGTTGATTGAAAACTTTCTTTTTACCCGGTTAAACTTCCTTCAGCACGATTTCAAAAGAAAATGTCTGGCTGACTAGCTAACCTACTAATAATTATTTATAATATTAGTGTAATTCATTCAAAATATTTCCCCATTTCTGATTGGTTAATTCACCATAAGCAGCTTGCTGTTGACCACAGTTGAAGAGAACTTTGTCATACTGAACTGATGAGGTCAAAAGTATATCGAACCAGTACCATCAAAATGACGTCAAAAGTGCAGCCAGCAGCCAGTTATTTTAAAAACTGTTGACTGAGAAAATCTGGGGATGAGGTTTTGTTATTTTTGGTGAGTAGGAAATCAATAGCAAAATTCTGAAATATTTTAAATGAATAATAAAGCAATTATTGAATTCTGCTTCCAAAGAATTCTTCATATTCTACTCAGTCTCATTCAATGATTGCCAATAATTATAGTACATTGAACTCACTATCTCTTTTGTGATTGGCGGAAAGCATACAGTAAATTTTTGAACTCAGCACCTGTGGTGTCATCCAGCTGCACAGGATTCGTACAGGGCCTGGAAAACCTGGAAAGTCCTGGAATTTTATTATGGCATTTTCCAGGACTGGAAAGTCCTGGAAAAAGGCCACTGGTCCTAAAAAGTTCTGGAAATCTGTTTTTCTCAACTAAAAAATATGAAGTGTATGGAAAGCAGTAAGGAAAATTAACACTCAGATCTTTGGATTTTAGGGGTTTATGTGCATTTTAGAGTCCTTGAAAAATCAATATGAGTCCTTGATAAGTCCTGGAAAAGTCCTGGAAATTTGTTTCTGTAAAAGGGTACAAACCCTGCTGCAGCAATAATCATGTCAAGGACACCGTCAAGGCCATGGGTGATCAAATCATGTATGACCCTGGTGCATGATTTCTTTAAGGGTAATCATGCCAAATTGGGGTGCTTTGTGTTGCTTGCTGTCAGTGAAGAACAAATGACATGGCTTCCACCTTTTTTCTTCAGTGTATAATAAAACGATAATTATATTTGGTTTTTGTGATAAAGGCCTTGTGCTTTGGCTGATATCCCTTACTGAGACCTTGATTATTCATAACAACTTCATCTAGTTTTATAGTTTCATAATAATAAAAAATTATGTTACTAAAGCTGCTGTTCAAGAATGCTGTGTTTTATTAAAAGCTTACTCAAACAGTTTATGTTTAAATTTGCTTAAAGAAACTGTAGATCAGAGTTCATGAGAAGGTTCATGGCTGTGTCCTGAACCTATAGGTCAACAATCATTGCTTCCAAGCCATTCTCCTTGACTTGTTGCTTTCAAGTTATGGTGATTTGGAGGTCATGAAAATTTGACAAGTCATTCTTTTTCAACACTTTTGGACATAGTTTGATAGCCAGTTCTATAAACTTTAATTTGATAATAATAGCCAGTGCAGGACTGCTCAAAGCCTGATTAAGCTAACCCAGGATTAATGATAATTTTGTTTTGAGTTTTGTGACTCTTTGGTCACATTTTCTGTATATATTATAATTTTTCTTTTACTGTTGAATTTAAATAATCTCCAACAGTTACTACATGAGCATATGCAGTGAAAAATATTTATATACAAGAAAAATTAATACTTCACTGAACGTTTAATTTTGGATTAAATGCAGCCTGGGCATTTTAGAACATTTGTCTTCAGTTTAAACCAAATGTCTACATTGCTAATGGACAGAAGACACATGGTATAGAGTAACCACTACAGCAGAACCCTGCTTTACGGCCACTCTGTTAATACGGCCACCTTGTTATTATGGCCCGAAAAAGTCTCAATCAGTCAATTTTCTTAACTAAAGGTTAATAACAGAGAAATAACAACAACATGATATTATGTAAATTATAGGAGAAACGTAGAC
>JAEMPF020031059.1:0-19714 GCA_022496165.2 Catalaphyllia jardinei
AGCAGTGTTTTTTGATGGCACGCTGTCTTGAGATGGTTGTAGTCTTGGCTTTAGAAAAAAGCAACATTTCGCATGTTTTTGTCGTTTTTGGCCTAAATTTCTTCTTTCCAAACTACTCAAGGATTGTTTTAATAAATATTGCGGACCTGGAGATAAAAACATCATTTAAAGATATCCTCGACGAATAGAATTGCTTACGTCCAAGTTTTAGTAGATGCAATATCCTTATCTTGCCCTCGAAATTGACCGTGCTTCTTCCAGAGTAGTATAGTAGTTAGCGGTCCCAGCCCATTTTTCCATATTGTTCTCTGTTCTGATTTTTTGTGCTGTATTTCTAAACTATTTTTCCAACAATTAATCAACTGCTGGGAAAACCAAACCAAACCAAATACTAAACTAAACCTTGAATCAAAATATAGGAATAAAATATTGAAATCAAATGTGGAGCCAGACCAAAACCCGGGACATCAGTCTGGAACCAAAACCTTGAATCATTATTGGGACCAATACTTATGTGATTAATATAACATATAATCATAATGGAACCAATCAAAAAGATCTTCAAAAACAACAGATGTGATCATTGCAATAAAAAATACGGACTGTTTCCTTTTAATTGTAAATGCGGTGGTAAGTTTTGTACTAAGCATAGGTATTCATTTATACATTATTGTGATTTTGATCATCTCTCTTTTGAACGTGATATGTTGAAAATACATCTTCCAAAAGTTGTAAAAGACAAAATTGCTAATCGGGTTTAAAACTTTAAAATAAAATATTTTATTAATATATAAAAAAATATAATTATTTTCTATATATAATATATAATGAATCTGTTTAAAACAAAAAAATGTGATATTTGTAAAGAGAAATGTAAAAAATATCATATTGAATGTTGGTGTGGTGATGATTTATGTTTGAAGAATAAATGTTTATTCAAACATCTTCAATATTGTCAATATTGCCAAAATTATTATATAACTTTAAAAAAAGGATTTTATACAATAACACGAAAGCTAAGAATTGTACAATTAAATTTAGAGTACTGAATTATAATATCATATTATAATATAAGATGAATTGCAACACTAATATCCATAATGAATTAAATAACATGGGAGAGTGTAATTGTCCTTTTTGTGATCAACAATTAGTAGAAGTTGACAAAGTAGTTGAACAATGTTGTAGTGAACAAGATGTGGAAACTGTAAATGGTATGAATACCTGTTTGAATTGTGGTTTAGTTCTTGGTTATAATTTTGCAACAGAGAACTTCAACTTCTATGACAAAATGTATTTGATACGACAAAAATCAATATATCATCGAAAATACCATATTGAGAATGTGATAAATAATATATCTTATGAGAATGATGTCCAATTGACTTATAATCAAAGGAAGCAGATTCACAAAGTATTCATTGAGATTGATAGTGTTCTTCATAAGGTTAATGATGAGCGTAAACGGATGATTAGTATTAAATTTATTATAAAGCAATTATTCAAGATGATCGGGCTTCCTTACAAAGATATCCAAGTAACAAAGTCAAAAAGGACAATCAGATATTATAAACAATTTTGGAAAAATGTTCTATCATTGGTTGGTGATAGAATTCAGTTGATAATTAACAAGTGAATTTTTCATCGTATTTACTAAGATACTTATCAATAATAGGACTGTTGTCTGTCACATAATCATCAATGTTCTTCATTGTATTATGAATTTGACATGAATTGTAATTTCCACTTCTCATCATATCCCTTATCTCATTCAGATGTTGATAGCTTTGGTAAGCATAAGTACAGTTTTGGATCTTAAGATCAAGGTTTTTATGTGACATCCAACCCTGAATCAAAAGTGCTGCTGTACTGATTGCAATCAAACTGATGCCACCAGTTGCTATGCTGCTTGCTAAACCTCCAGATGCAAATATGATTGATAATGAGTTGCCTAATATTTCCATTCTTTGAAACGTTTCAATGCCAGCTTGTAAGCAAAACACTTTTTATGATATGCGCGGTAGTAAGATTTTAATTCTTCAACCTGTTCTTCTGTTAGTTCATCTGAAATGTGATTCCAGTTGAATATGTTTTTCAATGGTCCTTTCATATATATATTGTTTATATTATTCAAGTACCCATATACTTTATAAAAAAAGTACTGTGAAATAAACCTTCTAATCGGGGAAGATCATCATTTATGTGTATTTTAGTATTTTTTAATCTTATTTCAACATAATCTGCCTGATTTTTATCGATTTTGAAGATGGCATTAATGGTAAATGGTAAAAAAGAATTACTATGAACCAGATAATTATTGAAAAGAATAGTATTATTAGTATCATCATGAATTTGAAAATGTCCTCCATATTTAACGTTATCAGTATAAATGATATGATACCAACCATCAAGTTTTAACCTTAATTTTGTATTATTGTTTGGAACTAATTCAAATGGAAATGATATTGATGGTTTCCATATATTATTTTGTGGGAATTGGACGTTTGTATCATTATTATGTTTTAACTCTTCAACATATGTGAAATATTTATATTTTTTATCTAATAAATCCAATTGTTTTTTATTGACAGCATCACTATCTGCAGTACCATCAGCTACTCCAGTTATCTTTTTGGATTTCATATCGATTGATGCTTCATATTTGATGATGATCATCATAATAATAAAACCGATCCCAAAGACCCACTGATACATCATTTTGAGTACCAGCAACGCCGTAAACAATAACATAATTGGTGGTCTGAGGATTAGTTTTACCTTTTAATCTGATGTCAATATCCAGATCATCAAAACCGGGATTTAAAACGTTTTTAGAAAAATGGATGATGCTTCGTGTCTTCGTTCCATCTATTCTGGAATTGATCTTTCCTACATATAGAGTTCCACTTGATGCATTTATCTCATCAATTGTGATAACATCTTCAACATACATTTCGTAAACCATTGTGTAAGAGCCGGTGGGTAAATAAACCAAATCGATTGACAATCTGGTACTATAATAACCTATACTGGAATCATATCAATCTTGAATTCATAAGTCTTTTTGTTTACTGAATGATAATTTTTATTCTGGACTCCAATTTTGTGAATGTCATCATCATCTTCTTTGAACTCATCATTGTCCATCACTCTTTTGAAGACATTTTCTTCATTGATTGACTCTATGGAATGTATTTCAGACGCTTTTATTTTCTTATCAATTATACCATCCATAATTGTATTATTATCAACAATTGCATTGGCGACAAATTTTACATTGGTGGCATATGTGGATTGGTAATCTTCTGGTTCTTTCAAATTAATTATATTTTGATTTCCCATATCTAAATTTCCAGTCATTCCTTCACTTCCATCTGTTAATAAGTAATCTATCTCAGAAATGAAACGGACTAAATAGTCTCGTGTAATTTTTAAAAGTTCAAAATTAACAGCTTTATGTTTTATTTGTTCATAATTTGGATTTTCTCCATCATCTTCAACAATTGTTTTTACATTATCAATGAAATGTCCACCAGCATTAAAATCTGCATTCATTGCTACTGTGCCATCAACATGAATAAAGTTGTCTGTATTTGCAGCATGTGGTATTTTAGCAATTTGAGAATCAACAAATGCTTTACTGACTAAACTGTTGTCATCAAAAATACCATCATAATAGGGTTCACAATTTTTTATTATATTTTGATTGAGATCAAAGTATTGTTTTTCATCTTTATCTTTTAATTTTATAAAATTTGAGTTCAAATATCCTGTATTGACAACACTTCTCAAATCTTTTATTATAATACTATATTCATCATCTGGTTGATGATCAGAGACATTGTTAACATTGAGAATATAATTGTTTTCCATATTTAGATCTCCAAACATTGGTCTGCTTCCATCTCTGGGAAGCAATGGTGTGGTGTCAATGTTGATTTTTGATATTTCACTATCAACATAAGATTTAGTGGCTTTGTCAGCAATGACAATGTCCTGCTTAGCGTTTTCAGTGTCAACGTACTTCTTACTAGCAGCATTAGCGTATGCTACAGGATCACCTAAACCATCAATAAGATTGCCATTGAGATTCAAATTCTCAAAATAGAGAATCATATGATTATCAACAACATCACGAATATTAAAAATAGTATGGTCGAAAATTGTCGACTGTTTACCCTTAATCACTCTTGAATAAAATAGAAATTCTATATTTTTATTGTAATGAGAACCATAATATCTAATTTGAAATTTTATCCCATCATCTACTCCAGCTCTTCCATCAGTTGTGAATTGAATAATTGATTTAGTATATTGATTGGATATTTTGTCACTATCGAATGTATTAATCGTATAATGACTGTCACCGTGGACATTAAAAATTATTGTATCATCAACACTAAAACCACCAGCATCACCAATAACAAATATTTCAAAAACGGAGGTATAAGTACCACTCTCTAATTGATTACCTTTCATTTTTATACTAGACCATGCTTCTCCACTAAAACCAGTATCATCACCTTCTATCTCAATTATATATGCATCATTATGCGCTTTATGATTTTGAAAAAAATGGTCTGGCGATGTCTTTGGTGGTGACCCTACAGTTAATTGACTCTTGTCACCAAAGTCTTTATAAAATCGAAAACTTGGTTGTAAATGATAACTATTTTGACTGACTTTAGTATGTTCTTTCAACACTTTTAATTAAACTAACTGCATCATTATCGCCAGTAGACTCACCTATATTGGTTAATCGCTTCCCTTCAATATCATAATTACCATCATCTGTTAAATTGAATCCAACACCTGGTAACCCAGGTTGTCCACGTTTACCAATGGCTGATGATGATGAAGGTAAAAGTCCGTTTGAATAACTCATTTATATTAATAGATTATATTTTTTCATTGAAATTTTTGGTGGAGAATTTTCGTGGCTTATCGACATATACAAAGGAATATGGTTCTTTAGTTGCTTTTTCATATGATTCTTTTGAAATACTGTTTTCACGGCAAATTAAACTCTTCTCATTAACACTTGGAAACTCATAAATGGAGAAGTGAGAACAATTCAATCTGATGTCTTTTGGCGTCTTATAATAACTTTGACTTAGATAAATCACACTACAGTTTTTATGCCGTCCTAGTATAAAATAGTCGATTAATGGTTTTTGGTTTTTATCACATACATAATCATCAAAAATGACGATTTTTTGTGAGTCAGAGTCAAGATCTTGAACTGGAATAATTTCATCATTTCTTGCTTCAATAACATCATAACCAACCTCATCACTTATCGGTTGAAATAAATTCATGAGATTCTGATACTTGGATTGTTCTAAATTTTTTGCATACAGATAAACTTTATCAAAATAAAGCAGATTGTAGATCATATGCATTAATGTGTTTGTTTTCCCTGAACCACTTGGACCGCAAATTAGCATCCGAAAACATTGATGAGACATGAAATCGTATTGTTGTCTGAAGTCGGTATTCTCATTATATTATATTGGTATATTGATTCAACATGGTGTTTAACATAGTGTTTAACATGGTGTTCTACCTGGTGTTCAACATTATGTTCAACATTGTTTTTCATATTAGATTTGTCATTTTTATGTAAAGTAATAATATAACAAAAATGAGTTTGCTTAAATGGAAAGAACTCGCAAAAAGTAAAACAAAATTAGGGAATAAAATCAATTATGTCCATGATCTAATCACACAACATAAAATCGGTCAGGAGACAAGCCAATCATCATTTGAAAAGGTTTTTAAACCAGTGACAAGTAAATTAGATGGTGTAATTGACAGTAATTTGGATTTAAGGATGCCTCAAAGGAGAAAAAGACCTTTGAAGAAAGGGGAAGTTCCAGATTACGGCATTAATATTGATGATGAAGTTGAAGACATGAATTTGGGTGATCTTTTCGATGAACAACCTGTACCACCACAGCAAGAAAAACAACTAGTACCAAAACCACCAACATATGAAGAATCGTTGGCGGATCTTTTGGAAGGAAAGAAGGGGATTCATGTCGATCCCCAATATTTTCCGGAGCAGTCAACCGAACTGGAGCAACCACCTGAATATCATGATGATGAAGAAATTGATTATACAATAGCTGATGAAGATATAAATAGAGAAACGTTGGATTCTTTAGATTCTTTTAACGAATTATGAGAGTGTTGATAAGGTTCTCAATCAGCCTGAAATGACACCCAGAAAAAGCGAAATATATCTAAGTAAAATATTAAAGGATGCGGAATTTAGGAGGAGACAACTTGGAGGTTATAAGTCAGGTGTTACAAAAAGATACAATAAGGGAGAAATATCGGAAGCTGAGAGGCAGTTGTTAAACAAACGGATAAGCAATAATAGAGCTGTATTGAATGAATACATTACTCATCATAGGAATAAACTGAAAACAATAACAGGTTCTGGTATTAGAGTCCGAGGAAGAAGACAGAGAGGTGGAAATGTTATGTTTTTCAACGATCCCAGACAGCTTCTCAAGAAATTAGAATTGATCATTGGTGAAACATCAATTAAGATGAGAAATACAGGAGTTAGTATATTGGACACATTATTGAGAATGTCAACAATCAATAGACCGCAGTATAATAAATTGTATAATCAGTATTTCAAAGTATAATTGTGTAAAGTTATTATATACATGGATCGCGAAATTGTTTTATCATCATACAGCGTCAAAGATCAAGGAAACAACACTCCTCAGAATTCAACAGGCCTATAATATTGGATAGAAATTCCCAATATGTAGTTGGCTTGAACCGAATCATTGACTTGTCATTCACATGGTTCAATGTAAATTCATCATACAACAATCAACTAATAAAGTACAGCTCTGATAACGGTTCAACATTTAACAACATCACTTTCCCAGCAGGAGTCTGGAACTATACTGACTTTGATACATACATCAAGGACATAACGAAGATTGTCAAAGATGGTGCTAATAATAATGAGTATCCTATCACTCTCGAATTTGATAATACAACATTTAGGGTTACAGTCACATTAGCCAAGAATTATCAACTTGATTTAACTGAGAGCAATTTCAATGAACTAATTGGGTTAAATAAAGAAATATTGAAAAATGAACAGAATATAGGACCAAAGGTGCCTAATCTCAGTCAAGATACAGACATTCTTAATTTTCATTGCGACCTTATCAATGATTCATATGTAGACGGTCAAGGTACAGACATCATTTATTCCTTCTCAACCAGTGTGCTTCAACCTAGTTACTCATTCACCATTGAACCACGAAGAGTTACATTCAATCCCACTAATAAGAATAGTATAAGTAGTATCAGGATATACATCACTGATGGAAAAAGAAGATTAATTAACCTGAATGGAGCTGATACATCTTTTTCATTAATTCTAAAAAGGATAGAATAATATAACATAATAATATAATGAAACCATTTGAATTTACTAGGGTTTATCATCCAAAACTCTGTATTTTTGTCGATAAACATGTAGGATCAGGGATTATCGTTGATAACATTTTCAAACCAATGAAGAGTGCTGCGTCATCTGTTGTGAAAAAGTTCGCCAAGAAATCAGGCATTAAAATCAGTAGGTGAAAGGGTAGGTAAAAAGACATCTGAGAAGTCGGGAGACCTGATAATGAAAAAGCTTAGGAATATGAGAATTGATGATGTAGGACAAAGCGCTAAAATAGTTCCACCACAGCAAGAAGAAAGTACTGATATGTTAATCAATAGATTGATATCAGGATCAGGTTTGAAAAGAAGGAGTAAAGTAAAAATTATGTAATATAATAATATAATGGCTTTCAGAACAAGTGAATACTTACAAAGGTATGAGTTGGTTCGATATCAATTAGATGATGTTATTCGGATCCCAGCTAATGGTCAACACCAACAAAAAAATGGGTACAAGTTTACGATTAATGACAGGTCTTCATACTACGATTGGTACAATGCTTATTTCGAGGTACAATTTCAGTTGCAAAAATTGGCTGATGGAGCACGCTATGTTGTTGCAGATCGTGCAGCAGTTATCAATGGAGCCCATTCATTGATTAACCATATTATGATAAAGAGTGCTGGTAAGATTGTGTATGATACTAATAATCTCCATAAAGTTACTTTTGTGAAGAACCTCCTCGAATATAGTGATGATTTTAGTCGTAGCGTTGCCAAAAACTCTCTTTGGTATCTAGATACAGATTCTACCTCTGCCGACACTAATACAGGTTATCAGGCTAGAAAACTTTTGATGACAGACGCAGATGTTCTCAAAGATGTTAATGTAATCATACCTCTTAATCGTTACAGTTTCTTTGAAGAGCTGCGTGAACGAATGCTAGTCCCAATTCAATATAGAGTTACAGAATGATGATGAATTAATATTTAAGGCAGCCGCAGCAGATGATGGTCGAGTGGTTGTTAATAGATTCTTACTATGGGTCCCAAGATTGTTACCAAAGGACAGCTTATTTGATAATTTTGTCAATTCCTTTATGAAAGAAAAGACTTGGACGTATAAAAGAGAATTGTATCAGGTTTCCGGACCAACACAGAGCAGCGGGTTCTTCCAGATCTCCTCCAGCATTGATAATGTTATTGCCATCTTTGTATATCTACAACGAGCTAAAACAAACAAAGCAGATATGAATCCGTACCTCTTTGATACTTTCAAATTAGATTCAGCCGACAACGTTGCTGCTAACCATCGTTATTTGACGACATGTAGATTGGAATACGGGAATGGAATATTCTATCCAGAAACCGAATACGATTCAGAATCAAAAGTAAGGATATTCAACGATTTAATGTCTTATGGTATGAGAAAGAATAATTACAACACCGGAACACAGCTCAACCTAGCTAATTACAACTCTATTCTCTCATATACTTTGATTTGTCCTTTCAAACAGAAAAAGTAACTAGAGACCCAAAGCAGTTGATATTCAGGTATAATCTCAATGCTAATACGTTAGACGATGATGCTTTTAGCGTACACGCTATCGTCCTATACGAAGAGACAGTCGTAATCAACAAGGTGGGAAATGAATTAGTTATAGTATAAAAACATTGATAAGAATGAGACATTCTTAATTCAGATATGTTTTGTAATAGGAAATTATATAACATATATTATATACAAGAAATGACTCAACTTTTTGCAATAAATGTTAAACTATCAGAAAATCAGAAGAAGAATATTGGTGATGCTTATAGTAAAAGAGAAACAGTCGTCATAAGGCTAACTAATGACTCTCTTAATGGAAATGACACTCTACATGTCCCAGCTACAGTGAAGAATAGATTGGAGAAGAATCGGAAATTGAATAAAGGTATGGACATCAAACTTTCCAAGACTAATATCAGAAAGCAAGTTGGCGGTAGTTTGTTGACTGGACCAACCATTGCGAAAACAATGGGATTAGCAGCTTTACCAGGGGCCTCCAGTGCAGGAGCACAACGAATTGTTAAAAAGATATCCGGAAAAGGACAAACTGGAGGTTTCCTCATTTCACAAAATAAGATTGATAAGCTTATTGCAAACAAACACCTACTAACTGTAAAACAGAAGAAAGATATATTAGACGCTCTTCAAACAGGTTCAGGTGTTCACATAAGACCAACAAAGAAGCAATAAGGCGGTTTTCTTGGTACTCTACTTGCCAGTATTGGGATTCCAATGGTTTAAAAAGCTTTGACCGGAAAGGGTTCTCCTCAAATAGAACTTCCTCGCGTCCCTCGCTCCACTCCCAGTAAGGGTGGTAAATGAGCTCCAAGAATAGGTGTATATAGGCCGCCACCGTTTTTTGGCAGTTGGGGTGACAACAAAGTTGGTATGGGAAAAAAAAGACAAACAAAACAAAAAGGAAAGGGTCTATTATTAGGACCAAACAGCCCATTCAATCAAATTCCACTTCTAGGAGCAAAACTGTGAAACCGAAATTCCATGAAGACATCCCATTAAGCAATCATGATCTGCTAAAATGGTGCAGATATCTCAACATCCCAATCAGTGATGTTTTATCAAGAGATGGTAAGGTTCCACATAATCATAACCAAGCACTATTTATATACAATCTTGAACCATCATATATGAGTGGAAGCCATTGGGTAGCCACTTATATAAAAGATGGTGTGATAAATCATTTTGATAGTTTTGGTATGCCTCCTTTTCAAGAAATGGTAAATCATGCGAAAAGAAAGAATTTAACTCTGCTTCATCAAAATAATTAAATTCAAAATATAAATACAACCACATGTGGATACTTTTGTTTATACTTTTTGAATGAAATGAATAAGGGGAAGTCGTATCATGATTTATTAAAAGTGTTTAATATACATGATACAATGAAAAATGAAAGATTCATCGAATATTATTTCAAAAATATATAATTTATATATATAAATGGTGAAATCATATTGTGTTAAACAGAAGAAGCAAACTGAATGCGTTCCAGGTAGTGAACGATATGCCAAAGCTAAAAATGGGCGTATGATGTTAAAGTGCACTTGTGCTGAATGTGGGATAACAAAGACCAAATTCATCAAGAGCAAGGGAAACTAATGGAGCCCTCACAAGCTGGGGGCTTACTTGGAGAGGCGTTGCTTAAAGGTTCTGTAAAAGGTTTATGGAACATTGGACGAGCTGGTCCTGCAAAGGCTGTTAAATCAGATATAGTCAAACAAAAAATAAAAGAGACGGCTAACCAGTATCTTGATCAAGCTTTGGACAGTTTCACATCAGACTTGTGGTAAAGGATTACCAATACCATTTCCATTTGTAGATTGGAAGAAAGCTTGGAATGTTGCCACTGCACCTGGATTGTTCAAAGGACCTGAAGTGAGTGCAAAAGAGGGTAGAGCCTTGGTTGCTGAATACAAGAGACAATACAAAGCTTATAAAGATGCTGGAGGCAGTAGATCATACAACTCATGGATTAAATGGAAAGGTTATGGTGGAGGGTTAGACATCCATAATGCTATTCTTAAGGTTGCACCTAAAAAGGGTTTTGTGATGCCTGGACATAAGTATACAGGACCTGGAAACCCTCTTGAAGAGCAACTGAGGTATGATCCCAACACTGGTCAGATACTTGAGATATATCAACAGCCAACAGGTAGAACAGATGCAGTCAGTATGCAGCATGATGTTGACCATTCAGTTTGCGGTAATAAACCAAAAAGTGATCAAGTGAAGTGCAAAAATGAAGCCGATCGTAAGATGGTCAAAGCTCTTGATGCAATTCCTTGGAAAGATCGACAATGGGGTCATACTGTGGCTAGGAACGCTATAGCAGCTAGGTCCAAATTAGGTATGGGTGTGAAGCCAAAAAAACGGGAAAAGCCGTCGAGTAAAGAAAACTGGCAAGAAAAATTAGCTGATTAGTTACATACACCCATAAAACGCAACTTCACTTGGCGGCGAGTAATCACAAATCATATCGATGAAATATGGGCAAGTGATCTAGTTGAAATGCAGCAGTTCAGTAAATGGAACAAAGGTTACCGATATCTTCTAATGGTTATTGATGTCTTCAGCAAATATGGTTGGATCGTTCCATTGAAAGATAAGAAAGGTGAATCTGTCACTGAAGCATTCAAAACAATATTCAAGGAAGGTAGAAAACCACAATATCTATGGGTTGACAAGGGAAAAGAGTTCTATAACAAACATGTGAAAGACCTATTAGAGAAAAATGGGATACAAATGTACTCAACCGAGAATGAAGAGAAGTCATCAGTAGTTGAAAGATGGAATAGGACAATTAAATCTAAAATGTGGAAGCAGTTGACAGTTCAAGGTAATACAATGTATCTAGACATGTTACCTAACTAGTAAAACAATACAACAACACAAAACATTCAAGTATAAAAATGACACCAGTTGAAGCTTCAAGGAAAAAGAATGAGGGTATAGTTTACTTCAATTTATACGGTGATATGGAAACATCAAAACAGAAACCAAAATTTGAAATAGGTGATAAGGTCAGAATATCCAAATACAAACGGAATGTGTTTGATAAGGGTTATACACCAAATTGGACAGAAGAAGTGTTCACAGTTGATAAGATCCAATACACTAATCCAATCACATACAAACTAGAAGATCTCAGAGGTGAAGATATTCAAGGGAGTTTCTATGAATCTGAATTATTGAAAGCCAAACAGGATGTATTCCGTATTGATAAAGTCATTCGGAGGAACTATAAGAAGAAACAAGCTTTAGTTAAATGGAAGGGATACGGTGATGATTTTAATAGTTGGATTCCAATGAAGGATTTAGGAAATATATGAAAGTGTTTTAAACACAACTTATGTAATCTTATATTGATAAGATGATATAGTATGATAATCATATTATATCACGAATTACAGTTATCAAGACTGATTATTGCTATCAATCGGTAGCCAAAAATATTATTACTTTTGGCTACTACACTTTTTGATGTGCTTATACTTAGTGTTATTTTTTATGACTTTGCTGCAGTTAGGACATTTGTATTCTTTATTCCACCATTCCAATCGATGTTTTTTCTTGTCCTCGTCTGATGCCTTTCGCGGTCTGATATGAGCTGATTTTTTGTAATCAGCTGGTAAGTCTTCTTGTTTGATGTATTCAAATGTATAAGAATGACCATCTTTCTTTGAAATACCTGATTTGTAACCATACCAACCTTCACAAACCTTTTTGACGATACTAGCGTTTATTTGAAGATGCTGCTGGATGGCGTACATGCTGTAATAATATGAGGCTTCATTGGTGTTCTTATTAATTGCTTTGACGCATTTCCTATTTTGATGATTTTTGGCAGCGAATGTATAATCACGGCCCTTTGTTGATTTATTAAGATTTTGTTGATGGGTAACAAGCTGGAGATTGAGTAACCTATTATCATCTTTTTTATTATTAATATGGTCAATCTCTTTTCCCTCAGGTATTAATCCATTATGACATTCATATATGAAGCGATGGACTTTATAATTTTTTTGACCTGATTGGCCATGTTTTCTTACATTAAAACGCATATAACCTCTGTCATTTTTGTTTCCTCTATGAGGCACTTGTTTGGTGATATTTATGATGTTTCCATCTTCAGATCCAGCATATAGATTATAAATTGGATGAGTGGTAAAAACGCAATCGTTAACTATAATTTTTGTCATAATATATTATATTGCGCCAAATCCTTATATCTTAATCAAAAAAATCATAAATCAGATGAGCACTGCAAACACATTTGTCAATTGTAATTTTTACAATTACAATATAAGAAAAAAATATATAGAATTTTTTTCATAAAAAAATTTTCCATTAGGGTTTAAAGACTTGGCACAATATAATATTATAGAAAAAATGCAACGAAAAATTATCTCAACATATAGTATGAAAACCCGCGATCTCTCAAAACTAACCAAATCTCAACTGATCAATTTGTTATTGAAGCAGAATGAGAAAATAAAACTATTGTTTCAACAAAATATAAAACAACAGGTTGAAACACAAGACAAACCAAAACCTTTACCAAGAAAAAATGTAAAACAGATGATACAAGAATCCACCATTAGAATTTAGGGATAAACCAACACCTTTACCAAGAAAAAATGTAAAACAGATAGTGCAGGATTATGAAAACAATATTATTCCTCCACCATTAGAATTTAGAGATAAACCAGTCCCATTACCAAGGACTAAGAAACCAGTACCACTACCAAGGACTAATAAACCAGTCCCAACCCCTAGAACCAAAATAGAAGAAACTGCTAGAGCTCTGAAGGGTTACACAAAGTCCTTCGAAATCAGCATCGGAAACAAAAAAGATCCTCTTGAGCAACTGCAAAACACAAAAAAAAAGCTGTAGAATATCATATTGTTAGGATGCTAACATCTATGAAAGGTCTAAAATTTGTTGAAACGCTCAAAGTGACATTCAAAAAATCAACAAATGATAAAATAATATACAAAATCGCTTATTTCAATAGCAAACCTATTACAATCATTAATAACACAGAAAACCCCAAAGCATTAGAATTATCAAAACAACAAATCTTGAATGTGATAGCTCAATGGATTTCTGAAGGTTCTGGTTGGACCATTGAATCTGTTGACAATCATTATCTCAATATCGTACAATATAAGCCAATGAAAGGCTCATCATATATTGAACTTCCCCCAGAACTCAGAAACAGTGAAAAGGGATTAATCAACATGAAAAATGAGGATAATGAATGCTTCAGATGGTGTCACATCAGGTGCTTAAATCCTCAAGATAATAACCCACAGAGGATTAAAAAATCAGACAAGGAATATGTTAAAAAATTAGATTATTCAGGAATTGAATTTCCAGTAACCACAAAGCAATACAATAAAATTGAAAAGCAAAATGAGATCAATATTTATGTATATGGATATGAAAACAAACAACCATATCCAATATTTGTTTCAAAAGAAAAATATGACAAACATATGCATTTATTATTAATAACTGAAAATGATAATAAACATTATGTTTTAATTAAAGATTTCAACAGGTTCATGTTCAACCAAACGAAGTATGAACATAGGAAGCACTTTTGCGCGCATTGTCTCCAGTGCTTCTGCTCTGAAAGAGTCTTGAACAATCACAAAGATAATTGCATTGAAGTAAATGGAGCACAAGCAGTGAAAATGCCTGATCCTGATAACAATATAACAAAATATAATAATCATAATAAACAACAGCCTGTGCCATTTGTGATTTACGCTGACTTTGAAGCTATCACTGAGAAGATATCTGGTTGCCAACCCAATAACAAATCATTCACAGAAGCATACCAGAAGCATACAGACTGTGGCTATGGCTATAAGGTTGTCTGTTGTTATAATGATGAATATAGCAAAACTGCTAAAACGTATAGAGGTGAAAAGGCAGTTTTCAAATTCATGGAAGCTATGTTGGAAGAAGTCAAATATTGTAAGAGAGTGATGAAAAAAGAATTCAATAAACCATTGAAAATGACAAAAGAAGATGAAAAGCAATTTCAAAAAGCTGAAGAATGTCATATTTGCGATAAAAAATATACTGATAAAGATATTCAAGTTCGAGACCACTGTCATATCACCGGTAAATATAATGGATCCGCTCATCAAGATTGTAATTTAAAACTTAGAGTAAACCCAGAAGAAGTAAAAATACCTGTTATATTTCATAATCTCCGCGGGTACGACTCTCATTTTATAATGCAGTAGATTGGAGCTATTGTTAAGAAACATGCATATACAAATAAGAAAGGTGAAAAATGTCAAATGAACATCAATGCTATACCTAACAATATGGAGAAATATCTGGCTTTTATGGTTGGCAATCATCTGACCTTTATTGATAGTTTCCAATTTATGAGCTCCAGTTTAGAAAAACTAGTGAGTAATATGCCGAAAGAATCATTAAAATATACATCAGAAGTATTTAATGGCAAAGAGCTAGATCTGATGACTAGAAAGGGAGTTTATCCTTATGATTATATGGATAGTTTTGATAAGTTCAAAGAACAGCTGCCATCAAAAGAAGAATTCTACAGTATTTTAAATAGTGAACATAAATCAGAAGATGATTACAAACATGCTCAAAATATTTGGAATAAATTTAATTTGAAGAATATGGGAGAGTACCATGATTTATATTTGAAATCAGATATCCTATTATTAGCAGATGTATTTGAGAATTTCAGGAAAACATGTCTTGAATATTATAAATTAGACCTATGTCATTATTTCACATCCCCTGACAAACATTCAATTAGAACTCATGACTGATATTGATATGTTTCAGTTTATTGAAAAAGGTTTACGAGGTGGGATTAGTTATATTGCTAATCGTTATGGTAAAGCAAATAATAAATAGATGAAAGAATACAATAAGAAAGCACCATCAAAGTATATTATGTATCTTGATGCTAATAACCTCTATGGTTGGGCTATGAGTCAGTATCTTCCAACAGGTGGATTTAGATGGATGACACAAAAACAAACTGATAAATTAGATTTGGCTAAGTATGAGGAAGACAGTAATAAAGGATTGATATTAGAAGTAGATCTCAAATATCCCAAAAAATTACACGATCTACATAATGATTACCCGCTAGCAGCAGAAAAGGTAGAAGTAACAAATGATATGCTATCTGATTACTGCAAAAAAATATCTGAGAAATATAATATATCAACCGGTTTGGTTCACAAGCTTATACCAACCTTGGGGAAAAAAGAAAAGTACGTTTTACATTACAGGAACCTCCAATTATATATGGATCTTAGTTTGAAGGTTACTGAAGTCCATCGAGTACTTAAGTTCAATCAATCCCCTTGGTTAAAACAATATATCGATTTCAATACTGAGAAGCGTAAAAATGCTAAGAATGCTTTTGAAAAGGATTTCTTCAAGCTAATGAATAACAGCGTATTTGGAAAAACGATGGAAAATCTCAGAAAGCGAGTAGATGTTAGATTAGTAACTGATGATAAGAAATTATTGAAATTAACCAGTAAGCCAACCTATGTCAGTAGTAAGATCTTCAATGAGAATCTGGTGGCTGTACATAAAATCAAAGAAAGCCTTACTCTAAACAGGCCAGCATATATTGGGACATGTATCTTAGATCTCAGCAAGACTTTGATGTATGATTTCCATTACAACTATATTAAAGAGAAATATGGAAGCAAAGCCAAGTTGTTATTTACGGACACAGACAGCTTAACCTATGAAATTGAAGCTGGTGATGTATACCAAGACTTTTGGAATGATAAGCATAAGTTTGATAATAGTAATTACTCCGAGAGCTCGCCGTATTTTGATAAGACAAATAAAAAAGTAATCGGAAAATTCAAAGATGAAGCAGCAGGAATCCCCATTAATGAATTCGTCGGTCTACGATCCAAAATGTATAGCTATATTAATAATAATCAACAAGGAGGAAAGACTGCTAAGGGAATTTAAAAAAAATGTCATCAAGAAAAACATCACACATGAAAACTTTAAAGACACGCTCTTCAATAATAAACAGATGTATCACAAAATGAAAACAATCAGAAGTGAGAACCATAAGCTTGGTAGTTATGAAATCAATAAAGTATCACTCAGTTGTTTCGATGATAAAAGATATATCATGAGGATGGAATAACAAGTTATGCATACGGACACAAGAATATTAAAAATTTTCATAAATAATTTTCATAAATAATTTTCTTAATTTCCATAATTTTCTTAATTTTCATAATATTCTTAATTTTCATAATCTCAAAAGTTGGTTACAAAAGTTGGTTTCAAAAGTTGGTTACAAAAGTTGGTTACAAAAGTTGGTTACAAAAGTTGGTTACAAAAGTTGGATCCAGACTGAAGTCCCGGGTTTTGGTCTGGCTCCACATTTGATTTCAATATTTTATTCCTATATTTTGATTCAAGGTTTGGTTTAGTATTTGGTTTGGTTTGGTTTTCCCAGCAGTTGATTAATTGTTGGAAAAATAGTTTAGAAATACAGCACAAAAAATCAGAACAGAGAACAATATGGAAAAATGGGCTGGGACCGCTAACTACTATACTACTTTCCAGCGTACTCTAGATCTCGTAAAATGCAATTACCTTTTAGAATGACTGCTTCGCTCGATTTCATAAGAAGTAATTATTATACCTAGTTTGACTCAAGTAATAAGCGGAAAAGGTTTGAGATATTTTAACAGCTCGTTATCCTCACAACTTTGAATCAGACATTTATAAACTTATACACAAACATCGTGTACAGCCATGCATAGCCAGCTCCCTACGCTTCAGTTTATACTTGTATTAATCAAACTAGTAAATTAATATCATCTTGCTAAAAATTTCTTTTCTATCTTTTACGTAATATATGACTGCTCACAAGAAACAGAGAAGTCCAATAAAGAAAAAAAAAACTACGTCCCTTGTTTTCAGCTCATTAAATCCAAACAATGGAGAAGAAGTTTGCAAATGTCGATATTTTTCAGAAGGTAGACGAGCTGAGCTTGCATCAGACCAGAATCTAACAGAAATGCAAGTGAAAACCTGGTTTCAAAATCGACGAACAAAGTGGAAGAAAGAAACCCAAGAAAAAGTGGAAGTACAGTCATCGGAAATGCCACACTTTTATGAAGGAAGTAGCGAGCAAGGTTTTCTTGGGACAAACGCAATGAGCTTTTATCATAAGGACTGCTTCAAAAGCTTCGCTGTATTACTACTATACCTCGCTCATAGGGGCCGTAACCAATCAGGAGCCGAGAAAGACAATAGGCTATTGTTTCGAGAACAATAGACTATTGTTTTCCAAATCCAAGATGGCGTCTTGAAAATCGGACCAATCAGGAGGTGAATTAAGAATTCAAGATGGCGGTAGCGACTCGGAAACCTGGAAACGAAGCTCCCGGTTTCCATAGGAGTTTGTTTTTGGTGAAAAAATGGCCCACTGGACTCGAAGGCCTGGGATCAGTCTTTTCATATTTATTCCCCTCAGACTCGAGAATCAATCTAGACACGTAAATCAAATGAGAAACAATTGTATTTTCAAAACTCCTAATTCTTTACAAGAGGGACCTGTGTCCAATTTGCAAACAAGGTGTGTGCACTACTAATTGAAATACATCAAGTGGAAATGCAAATCTAAACTTGTTGATCTCAACTGTTCCCTGGAGAAAAGCATCATTCAAAAGAATCTTAAACAAACAAAAGACATTTTAAGCCACCGTTGAAGAATTAACATATTAAGTTAGAGATGAAACGTGAAATGAATTAAAAACCGAGGGCACGCATAGAAGCTAAACATATCATCTAAGGTATTTCAAACAAACGTTCGCGCTTGAACTAAGATCAAACAAACATTGCAAATCGCATCGCTCCTGATTCATCAGCCGCACAAATTATAGTTCGGTCTATGTTTTCATCATTATTTTCTTCCACGGGACCAAAAATATCTGTTGAAGGAGTACGCATGGTTCTCGTCGTCCTTCACCCAAGACAACGTGCTTCAAATAAGCCGAAACGATTGAAGTGATATTAAATATATCATTTTTTGCTCAGTGATCAAACATCCTCTTTCTTGATTCGTCGATCATCATAACCACCACCACCACTGCCACCGCTAGCACCAGCACCAGCACCAACACCATCATGTATAAAAATAATGTTTAAACTACCTGAAATCATTTTTAATGAAACTAACAAAGAGTCATGTCCCTTTACTGTCAATTTAACAAATAGATTCCATGTTGCCGTGCGTCTGTTCAGTAATAGATCACAGATGACGTCAAAATGTGGTAAGAACAAAAAAGTGGCACACGAGGCGTAGCCGAGTGTGTCACTGATGTTCTTACCACATTTTGACGTCTTCTGTAATCTATTACTGAATCAGACGCACGGTAACATGGAATCTATTTGTTTTATATAATAACGAAAAGCCTTTTTTGTTTCAAAACATTTTAACATGACGCGAAAGCCGGCCCTTTGCCCCCCTTTGCCCCGCCTTTGCACGAAAAAAAGCCATTTGACGTGATCTATACATTCAAAATGAAGCAGTTTCTTTGGTTGCTATGCGCAGCAAAGAATTGTGATTGGTCGAGAAAAATCACGCCACTGTCAAACATGACCCGAGCGTCGCTTCTCGTGGAATGAAAACTTACAGCGAAAGCAGAATTGAACTGCAAAGTCTA
>JAEMPF020031060.1:5000-11526 GCA_022496165.2 Catalaphyllia jardinei
TGCATTTTTTTCCTAATGATTGTTAACAGCGTATTATGACCGACATTTACTTGCTAAATGTATGTCAACGCATTTACATGTAAACAATTTCAAGACAATTAAAGTAGACGGCCAGTTCATCTAGCTCAGGCTCGTTTAATTCACTCTTCTAGGGGATATACTGCAAAGAAAGGTGAAGTGGCTTTTAGGAAGTGGTTTGCCAGAATCGATGAGATTCATTCAATTATGGGAAAGGTGCCACTCGTTGCACTTACAGCAACAGCAACAACTTCGAGAAGGCTTCAAATAATGCATTCACTGGAGATAAAGAAGCCAGTGCTGTTGATAGAAAGCCCAAACAGACCTAACATTGGGTATGCGGTCAAGGTTGTCCCCCCCCCCCCCCCCCGATCCATCCAAGACATTTCAAACGATAGCAAAGGATTCAAGGGAACAAAGAGGCAACTATAAACGCACCATTGTGTATTGCCGAAGCAGTAAAGTTGCCACCCAACTGTATGGCTTTTTTCAAGCCGAACTCGGAAAGGACATCTATGCAGATGAAACTATGGATCCGAGGAAACGATTTGTGGAAATGTTCCACAGCAGAATTGCTGAATTGAACCGAGACCAAATTCTGCAATCGATGGCTGTGTCGGATGGCTCTATTGGCCATTCCGAAATTGAGCAGGGGACTGAGGCGAGTTTCAAATTTTAACCAATCGATAAACTGGCACCACCTCATAAAAGACCATCTTAACATAGGTCATTTGACCAAGTATGATGCTTTTAGGGCGAACAGAGACCAAGTTCTGGACCTTGAAATATGGTTCAAAATCCATACAAACGTCTCTAATTTTGAGACAGCGTCCCCCAAAATCATACTAACTCGTAAAATTTTTATGATTTCTGTGATACTGTTTAAAATGGGCAAACATAGCAATTATCATCTCAGCTTCATTCAAATAGTAGGTGCATGACAGGATTTTACGGTTGCCACAAAATTGATAATAAATTTTAAGAGTTTATATGGTTTTGGGGGACGCTGTCTCAAAATTAGAGACACTTGTATGGATTTTAAACTATATTTCAAAGTCCATAAATTGGTCTCTGCTCACCCTAAAAGCATCATACTTGGTCAAATGACCAATCTCAACATGATCTTTCTTGTGATGGTGTCAGTTTATCGATTGGTTAAAATTTGAAACTCGCCCCAGTCCCCTGCTCAATTTCGGAATGGCCAATACGTGTCTTGATAGCAACAATAGCCTATGGCATCATGGGAATAGACTGTAAGGGTGTGAAAGTTGTAATTCACTATGGGCCCTCCAAAAACCTAGAGGCCTACATGCAAGAGAGTAGAGGGCCGGCAGAACAAGCTCTAAAATGCGCAAATCAGTGTTGTTGTACTCCAGTCCGATGTTGAAGTACTGTCAAGAGGGCATAAAAACTTATGCAAAAGAGTCCTTACAATGTAGAAGGAAAATGCTACTGTCCAACTTTGATGCTGATTTGTCCAACATGAATAAACCTGAGCATGCCCATCAAGGAGGCAGCGTGGCCGAGTGGTTAGAGCGCCGGATTTGAAATCCTTAGGTCGCGGGTTCAATTCCTGCTCTGACCGCTAACTGATATTGTTCTCGGTAGTCCCGAGTTCAACCTCTCGGCTACGCTTGTAAATAGCCAACTGGACTGCCTCCCGCCAGTTAGGATTCTTAACCTAGTTATGTTTATTTACCATTGTTTGTTTGCATTGGTCCTGAAAAGCCCCAATGGGGAGTGGCCAATTACGTATACATACATACATACGTACGTACGTACATACATACATACATACAAACATACATAATGCTGTGATGTCTGTCAAAGGAATTGTTATTGTCAAGGATCATCTTGTGATTTTGTCTATTTTGACTTGCCTTAGGAAATTGCACAATCGCATGAGACAAAGCATTTTGCAAACCAGATCACTAACAGACTTTGAAAGGGAAAGTCTGTTAAAAAAGTTACAATATTTAAAGCTTGCTTTAAATGAACAGTGCCGTAAGGAAGGTGAATCTTCCCATGTTCACGCCAGCGAAGTTGTATTGTGTATTTGGAGAGGAACAAATCGAGCAAATTCTCAACACTGTGAACACATTTTTTCTGTTGTTGACATTCTGAAATATGTTGACATATGGCATGTTAATGTGGCAGAAGAGGTCTTGTCTGTTTTCAGCCCGTTTAATTAAATATCAGCGAGCGTAATGACCAAACTCTCGCACATTCTCTGGCGTCAATCGGCCAGTTTTCCGTTTAAGCTTATTCTTCTGCGAGAATCGTATTGAATGGAACCACATGGAGCAACTTCAGAATATCCCGCAACTCACGCCCTCCTTAAATCTACTGCTACCGTGGGCCGCGGTCCGCAGTCGGCGAGCAAGGTTATATGTATGTGCTAAGTGTTAAACTGAAGTGCCACCGTGGTCCGCAGTCTCGTAGTCGATGAAGAAGTATTAAACAAAGTGTTAAACTGAAGTGCTACCGCGGTCCGCAGTCCCGTAGTCCATGAAGAAGTGTTAAATTAAGTATTAAACTGAAGTGCTACCGCGGTCCGCAGTCCCGCAGTCAATGAATAAATATTTAACTAAGAGTTGAACTAAAGTGCTACTGCGGTCCGCAGTCCCGTAGTGGATGAAAGAACGAGGTATATTCGTGGTTTTTATATACAGTTTATTATGTAAATTATGTCGACTGCGGGACTGCGGTAGCAGTAGATTTAAGAAGGGCGTGAGTCGCGGGGTATTCTGAAGTTTTTCACATATCAGACATCCAGAATTTGTGACCAATTTTGTAGGAGGGCGTTTGCAAGCACTCCTACGCCAGGAGCCCTACGCCATCCATCTTACTAACGTTTAAAGCGAAATTTTTTTCTCAGCGATTTTTGAGCCTTCTCATGTTGCTTTTTCGCGGCATGTTGCTTTTTCGTGCGAAACTCTGACTTGTGACATCCGAGAAGGCATAAATTAATTTTTTTCGATTACGTCACGGACATGACTGGCTGCTCACGCGTCCAGCCGTCTCTTTTCAGGAAGGGGAGACACCGGACACGAAAGAGCGGCGGAAATCGAGTCTATGGGCAGGACGGAACACTTATATCTGCTGTATTTTCATCAATGATTAGTATAAATTTAGCGTAGTCTATTGTGAATCCGTGAATTTGATTGGCTATATTACTGATTTCTATCTGCTGATAGAAACCAGTTACGCATCAGTGCACATCGCGCGTAACGTTTGAACCTCACGTAACATAATAAAACAGTTCTTTTCTACGCATTACTTGAAATTTTTTTTTTTTTAAGCAATGAGACTACGGTAAATTTATACTAAAACAATTAGACTACTCGCCCTCGTTTTCTACGAGCGATAGTCAACTCGGCTGCGCCTCGTTGACTATCTGCTCGTAGAAAACTCGGGCTTGTAGTCTAATTGTTAAATAGCGTTAGGTCAACAGATATTGGGAAAACCAATCAAAAACTCTCCTAATGACATCGATGAGTGAGTTATCACACACCAGCTACAAACATATGAAATGAAAGTGATCAAAGGTTATTAATTAATGCATTCTTAATTTGCTGATTAGCAATAGTAACTGAATTGAGCACAACGCAGTTTGATCTGAAATCATACACATGATCTCAAAAGCGAATGAGCGCGCGACAAAAGTTCGAATTGCATAATTTCAGAAGAAAATTACACCAGGTTCAATTTCCACTTTGACATCACTTTGAAATCACATAATTTAATTTCCTTAATACAGGATTTTGGTCAGTACCACTATTCCATTGATTCAGTAGAGCCGGTTTGTTAAAAACCAGAACCAGGAACGCCTTTTAGATCTTATTTTATATGCAAAACAGGAAATACTGCAGTTTAGACCAATTAGAATAACCACTTTAGGCAGTCCTTGAAAACTAATTGGTTGTTCTGTTCAAGTGTTCATTCTCATTGGCTAGGAGAAAGATGCGATCTAGTGCAAAAATGGTGCGACTCATAAATAAATCGCAATTCTGAGAGCCATTAATACTGAAAGGATCACCAGTGACTTCACTCATGGGTGCAATACATAGCGTTAGCGAAGCGATAGTTCTACTGAACAAATTCAATATGCGGCCAGACATATGAATTTATAATTTTCGCGACGCGTCAGCAACCGAGAGCGGACAATATGTTATAGTAAATCAAAAAAAAAAATTGCTGTCAGTTTATCATGCGTCTGTTCTGTTATTGCTGATGAATCTCTTTATAACATTGTCAAAGAAGTCTGTCTGCGGATCCACTCGGCTATAGCTTATTGGATCCACAGCTACTTTGACAACGTTATGACAAAATTCATCATCAATAACAAGTTGTACGCATTAAAAACTAATGTCAATTTGTTAAATGGGAAAGATTACATACTAAAAGTTTTTACTGAGTACAGCTGTCTAACCGCTGAGCTGAGCTAAGTGAAGTATGACCATCGCAGTAAATTTTCCAATTTAAGCAACTGGAAAGAAGAAGCTCAGTTGGTAGAGCTTTTTTAATGCTAATCATAAATCTCCTTTGAAGATCATGGCTCCTTTCCGATGACTTCCGCGGGGGAATGTTGATCGAGTTACCCATATATAATCCATTATTCTACTGATCATAACTGGCTTGTGAAGTATATATGAAATAATTCATATATAATAATTCTTCACTTGCATAACTGGCTTGCTAAAGCCCAAAATCGAATTTTCCTTGATTTTTAGCCGATCAATTCAGTGTATCGACTGGACTTGAATGATGATGCGTCGTTTACTTAGTCAAGCACCTTGGTAAAATAGATTAAAACAGCTCATTCTAAACGACGAAACGCATCAGTTGTTTTAACGTGGCAAACACAGCTTTCGCGCGCGCTTTTGCTAAGGCGATTCAGCGTTTGCAAGGATTACAAAAAACAAACATGCCGTCAATAGAGCAATCATTTTATCTACTTAACACCCGCATGCACTATCTGTGTTATTTTTCTTTATAGTCGATCGCAGTGTACTGACGGTTTTAAAGCATTATTACAAAGATATGTTGACGATGTAAAGAACACAGGAATTCTTAGTTTTTCTCTGTCACCGAAATAGCCCAGTTAAATTACAGCGCATGCGTAGTGAGTAAAAACATTGTGATGGAATACAAAATCGCTTTCTCGGGAATACGCCTATTTCCTGAAAACCACTATTGAGAATTTCACGAAATTTGGCACAAAAATACTTTAGGAAATAAGTGATTGGAGTATCGAAAAAAATTGAACTTAAACAAAGGAAATTCTAGATATTCCAGTGAATCTTCAACAAGGAATAATAAAGATCTCTCTGATTATTATCAAAATTGTGTTAACTTACGAGCATCATCACAAGCTTGTTGCGTGCAAAATATAAAGAAAATATAATGATGCTGCCATGGCAGCAGCACATACGTTACATTAACTATCAAAAGACCGACATTTGTGTTGTTAGCTGCTTGCGCATGCTGCCATTTTTGGCGATCGAATTAGGATCAAGGGTTTTGAGGAAAAGGTGAATGAGACACGGGTATCAAGAACTGTTTATCATATCCTTTACCAATGCCCTTACTCAAGGGAAGTTTTGAACGATTTTGAGTCTTTATTATAGTTAAAGGTGAGACATGCCCTATTTATTTACTCAAGGAAGGGTGCCCGGGGATACTCCCTTATATGGGCTATATGGGCAAGTGCAGCCCCAAAGGGTAAGGTTTTCAGCCGTTTTGGTCATAAATAGTGTATAATTGTGGTGCTCTAACGAATTTTCTCGACTGAAAGAAAAAACAGAACACTATTACTCTTTATACCATGGTTCGGCAGCAACGTGTGATCAGGATTTTGCAACGTGCACACCGGAAGAGCGCAAAACCATCATCAATCACTTAGAAGAAGCTTTTCAAATTACCAACGCTAACAAAAAAGAGCAAAGCTCTTAAAGACTGTACCAGCATTCCCTTACCACCGGATGAAAACTGGTCCGAAGATGGAGATGGCCACCATATCCCTGGTAAAGATCAAGCATCCGAAATTCCTAAGACGCCTATTCCTTTGCACCGGAAGAGAAGGAATTCACTCGACTCGCCTCGGGGACTCTATGTACGAAGTAGAGCATGAATCTCTGATCTAAAAACAGTAGCTGCGTCGCTTGAATGGGACCTTGCTGAAGTTAAAACGGAACTATCGAATGTAAAAGCAACACACGATTTATGCTCTTCCAAAATTACGCAGCTGGACAATGACTACAAGGCGCAAATCAAGTTATTGTCCTGTGGAGACGACAAACGAACACCTCCAGTCGGAAAATACAAAACTTAAAACGGAAATGCAAAACCTCAAGAAGAACCTCAAAGCATTAGATAAGAAGACAGAAACCATCGAGAATGAAAAGAAACATTCAGTAGAGGAAAAGAATCTGCAAATAAACATACCCATCTGTCAACACTCTTCAAGTGAACCTTCAGAAACAGGGTGTACACCAAACCGAATCAG
>JAEMPF020031061.1:0-11914 GCA_022496165.2 Catalaphyllia jardinei
TGACTGACTGACTGACTGACTGACTGGCAGACTGAACAACTGACTGAGCAACTAACTGAGAAACGGGATGACTGAGCAACTGACTGACTGACTGAATGAATGAATGACTAACTCACTGATTGACTGACTGACTGACCAACTGACTTAATGAGCAACTGACAGGCAGACTGACTGACTGACTGACTGGCAGATTGACTGACTGACTGGCAGACTAACTGACTGACTGATGTAACAGAGAATTAACT
The DNA here is from genome assembly GCA_022496165.2 of Catalaphyllia jardinei. Classification (NCBI taxonomy): domain Eukaryota; kingdom Metazoa; phylum Cnidaria; class Anthozoa; order Scleractinia; family Caryophylliidae; genus Catalaphyllia; species Catalaphyllia jardinei. The sequence continues at coordinate 246 of JAEMPF020031061.1, forward strand.
CTGAAGTGTAAATTTTAGTGCTAATTTAACCCATGAATAACCCACTGGGCGTTAGCCCTAGTAAAGGGAATCAGGGAACCACACGAGGTAAAGAAAAAATCTTTTGACCTCGGTGGGAATCGAACCCACGACCTCCGGAATAGATCTACCGTTACTCTGCCGACTGAGCTACGAGGTCGGACAGAGAAAGTCGGGGTCGATTTAGATGGTGAATCGCGGCGAAGAGAAAGTAAGGGTACATATGAATGTTGTGCCGCGTAGCACTATGAACACAAATGATGTAACAGAGAATTAACTCTGAAGTGTAGATTGACTGACTGATTGACTGGCTGGTGGGTCAGTTAAGTGAATAGAGCAATCTTGTATTGTTTAGTTTTATTACTCTTAGTTTTTTTTTTTAGATGCTGGGATATAGGCAGAGGAAATTGCAAGTGTATATTCAGAGGGTAAGTCAAGTTCACCTTGTGGGGAAAATAGTTTAAAGGAGCTAATAAAACTATCTTTTGATAATTAATTGTCTTTATTTGTGTATTATGAACAAAAAGTCATGTGGTTGTACAGTATTTCATTTAACTATTAGATTCACCTGTTGATCATTTTTATAGGCATCGAGCCACTGTTCTGTGTATTGCACTTCATGGAAATCACCTTGCTTCTGGGTCCAGGGATAAAAGTGTTAAAGGTAGATCATGCAATATTATCTTCCTTTCTTTATCATGTCACTATTACAACATCAAATGTGATGTGTTTGAAAGTTATCAGTCCTTTTAGATTCATAGGGTACATGTACGTAGACTGTAAAGTACTCAAGGAAAACACAAAATAGACTAAACCACAATGGTCATCTTTTATTCAACACTAGCTTTGCATTAATGAATTAAAATTTAAAAAATATATGAATTATTTCATATATACTTCACATCATATCACTGCACGGGAAGATATGAACTCAATAAGTTGGCCTTGCTCCCAATGTGTGGCTTCATAGCTCAGTTGGTAGAGCATTGCACCGGTATCGCGGAGGTCATGGGTTCGAATCCCGTTGAAGCCCTGATTTTTTTCAGGCTTCTTCTTTCCAATTGCTTAAATTGGACAATTTACTGCGATAATCACTCTTCACTTTCAACTACTTACCTTCAGTAAACAATAAAATCATATCCATTCTAACTGAATGTACTCGGAAAGCTTTACACGACGTTTTTGTTATTTTCTTCCAACTCAACTTTCCTTGAGAAACGTGAAATGAACCTTGCATAAAATAAAGGCTTCCAATGTCCTGTGACTTGTTTTCAACTTTTTAAAATGCCATTAAACATGGCCATTGCTTAGTTCTAATGTGAGCAAGAGATTACAAAGCAATTTACCGAAGGAAGAAATTCTCTCAGCGCTTTTATCTTGAATGAAAGCCTCTTACAAGAACGTTAAGTTAAGTTAAAAGAGACTGAAACGTGAAACAAGCTTTATTTTATTTACGTAGTGTGGAACTTTGCTACTGGCAAGTGCAGGCGGACCTTTCGTCATCGTCACGTGGTACAGACTGTTCATGTAAGTGATATTTTGTCATATGCATGGGGTCGGTTTATTTTTCTCTTTTGTTTTGATAGTTGTTGAGTGTTACGTACAGGAATATTTTCTAGCTACCAATAATTTTCGTTAATGAGTATGTTTCGTAATTATTGTAGACAAATCCTTGGCGCAAAGCATGCGAGATCTAATCTTTGGCGAAGCATGTGCTTTTACTTGAAAAATCTTTTACGCGCAGCGTTTGCAATTTTTGTTGTAGGACCGAAAAGTAGCTCAAGCATACTGAATTTAAGTGCCGTGTAGTCAGCTCATGAAGCTTACAAACCTTATTAGTCGCCCTTAAGCTATCCTAGGTCTGTCTTATGCTAGGCTGGGAGTTCCCAACGTAATCCAACCTAAACAACTATAAATGAAAAACATGCCCGCTTCGGGGGCCCGTAACTCTTGGATTTCTTAGGTTTCATTTCTTTGTAACACCTTGTAGGTTTCAGACACTCTTGTTGTTAGCGGATGCGAAGGAGCAAAAGTGAAAGTGTGGGACATAGAACAGGCGTCTTTACTCAAGGTAAAATAATAATGAGAGATCGATAAGAAGACATGATTGATCACCGCAGTTGTACACACAACATAAGTAGTTGAGAAATTAACGCCTAAAATAAACTCAGGCCTGAACGGGATTCGAACCCATGACCTCTGCGATACCGGTGCAGTGCTCTACCCACTGAGCTATCAAGCCAACTTGGACCTGGTCACTTTGTGACTTCGTAATACATCCGTAGATGGATTTTCGACAGAGAGCATGAAGGATAAGAGAGTTCATCTCTCATATAAGCCCCCTGTAAAGGTATATTTAGATCACTCTCGGTTTCGGAAGTCCCAGAAGGGTTTAGAAGCAGCCAATCCATTGATGTCAGTGGCGGATCCAGAACTTGAGCTAAGGGTGGGTGGGGGGGGGGGGGGGAACGTGACTTAAAAACAACTAAACGTGCTATAATAAGTAGATGCTAAACCAAACTGAATACAACTGGGATTTATTGTAGAAAGTGACCGAGAAATCTCTGTATTCCACGACTTTTACCAACTTATGTGGTATTTCGTTTCCAGTCCCTTGACGGTCATCACGGAGCGATCACGTGCGTGAAGTTTGACGAGTATCACATCATCACTGGCAGTTTAGATTGTTACGCTATGGCATGGAGCTCAATTGGAAAACACAAAAAATGCCTGCAGGCGTTTAGACACCCAAAGTAGGTCAATTCTTGCTGCGTTGTTGCTCGTTTCATTTGAATCATTTTTATTCTGTCGAATGCCTAACCCATTTAGCCTTCTTCGCCGTGGTCCATAAAGTTCGTCACGCAATATTTCCTTTCTCACCTGGGAGGGGAACGCGTGACGAACACAAGGAACAGCTGTAGAGGGAACTACTACAGTGTAACCATTACCTCCGCGTCTCTTACATTTTCGTTTTGTTGGATCAAGTTTCAAACGGAGAATCTTTGCTGCTGTATTCTGTGAGTAAGAACTCAGTAAGCACCCTTATTTATTTCCAACGCAGGAGGTAAACTGGAGACTTTCGCGCTGGTGTTTTGTTTTTTCAAGAAAAGTTCCTAATTTTTTTTCAATTGTTTTTCATCTGTCATTTTCAGGGAAGTTTTATGTCTGGAGTTTCTTTACTGTCGAGTTGTAACTGGCTCTGCCGACGGAAAGGTTAGACTTCACATCTTGTTGGTCTTCAAACATTATATGTTTTTATATATATATTCCGGTGCTTGCATTAAGATTTACATGAGATTTTCTTCTTATTATCATTTTCTGTCTTATGTGTTTCAGCTACGCATCTGGAATCTTTTAAACGGCGACTGTCTACGAATTATCCGTGGAAACAGTAAAAATGACCCCATCACAACAATCAGAGCGTCAGGGGATAGGTGAGTCACTATCAGGTCTTGTTATGATCGATGTCTATTTTCTATAATGATTTAAGTGCGTCCTCTTTATCACTCAAAATATTTTTCCCGCTCATTCATTTTCTTTTCTTTAATTTTCTTTTTCTTTACAGGATGATTGTCAACACGCTAAGCAATCTTTTGATTTTCAACTTCGAGGCAGTGGAATGGGATTTTAACTTGGAACCCGAGCGACCGGAAGGACTGGGAAACCTCAATATCTACGCCAAGACTCCGCCTCGCAGACTGGCGCGTTCTCACGTGCGTGCGCACAAGCTGATGCGCGCTGACACCAGAGACAGTCTGCCTTCCCGGCCTCCTTCACGGGTAAAAACACCTACAGCATGTGACCTCAACGTAACTTTAGTTCCACCAAACAATCTCTCTCTAAGGATCTCAAGCGCGCCTCCACGAATTAAACACCAAGAGAGTACCATAAACAGCATGACTGCGCATGTGCAAAGGATTTTAAAAGCTCACAAGGAGCAAAAGATCCGTCCCCAGTCTTCGCCTGCTCTGACGTCCTCCTGTAAATCACGTGGTTTGACAGAATATGATATACCTCCGACAGATGTCAATGGAGATCTTAGAGCAAGTATGATTATCACCAAAGTCCCGCGCTCACTTCCTAAACCGCCATCGTTCCCAGAGAACAGACGTTCTAAGGTTATAACGCGTAGTCGCTCAGCGCCCGCATATCGTACTCAGGTCCTACCGCCAGGCAAACGCGGTTGGACTACGTCTGTGACAGAACCGCTAAAAGCGCCGGAGAATAAGATCATGGTGACCGCACAACAAGCGCGGGAAAGAATCGCCAAGTTGCGACCGCGCAGTGCGCAGGTGCAGTCAACGAAAGAGTCGATTTCAATCAATCCGGTCAAAAGCTTGTCATGCTTAAATTTGAAGACTTACAGCAGTCAGCTGCAGTTTGAACAGAGCTTACAGCAGGAATCACTGCGTGACAGAGGGGGACGCGTTGCATCAAAAGGAACTCACCGACCAAAGTCTTGTATCCCTTGTGTACGGTAGCACAACACACACACTTTGCTGTCCTGGAAAGGTCCGATCTTGACTCACCTCAATCAGTGTTTCTTGGCGACTGAAAAGCTGGAAACTAAACACCCTGCTCATTTCTGTAAGAATAGTCGACGAGACGAGCACAGAAGCGAAGCTAGGGGAATTCAATTTGTTACTTCTAATATTCTTGTTTTAATAAACAAACATTTAAATACTGGTCCAGGGGTTCGAAGAAGACGCAGACCCACACCGTAATTTTTGTTTTTATTTTTGTATCGAGTTAATTAGGTTGTCACGCAACTGTTTTCTCCTACGAAAAAACGAGTAGTGCGTGACGACTGATTCTCGAAAGAAGATAAGAATTAAGTGAAAAACGAAATTACTCGACATGTGGAAGCGGGCATTTTTTTATTTAATGGAGGGACCTTTTTATGACCGTGGAGTCTCAAAATTCCGGGGGATGATTGGTATTATTTCAAACCCTAGGGTTACGGTAAATATATTAATCGGTAGGGCATTGGAACCTTCCTGGGTGCCGACGGCTGTTACTTGGTGTAGAAGACACAGCTGACGTACAACAATATAAGACAAAAGCACAAAAGAATGAGGAAAACAAGAAAGACAATAGGTTTGCGGAGCGGCGTGCTTTTGTGAAGTGTTCTGTGTCTTTTAAGGACGGAGGAAGGAGCCGCGACGACCCGAAAAAGCGAGTTTCTCAAACTATCCGTGAAACCTCGTAGGCGATAGTGATCAGTGTCCATTGACATTAACCTTAAATAAACAAAAACTCCATAAAACATGCTGACGTATACAACTTTATTGTCGCTAAGAAAATGCTTCAAGATTGGGATTGGTTTCCTGATTTGTTCAGATTTTACAATACGGACTACTAAGATAGACCGCTTACTAAATAGTTTCTGCGAGTTGTTTTTCTCAGAATATTGTACAAGGAAGAGAGTTCTTAAGTAGAAATATTTCTTTCTATATCTGTGACCCCAGTTGGTTGAAAGCTGGATAAAACGCTGTCAATACATGCTTACCTTCAGTGCGTGATTATGCCGAGAATGGGTGCATTAATTTATTTAAGGGCGCGTTCGTTTGGGATCAATCCGGAATAATAATTAATAATTGGAATAATGCGAGTAAGCGTTTGTTTGGGAGCTATTCTCATTCCGGAATACCTGGATTTCCATCCCGGCTATTCTGCTCCCAGGAGCAGAATAGCCGAAATACATTCCGGAATATATTCCGGGATATATTCTTATTCCGGAATATCCCAAACGAACGCGTCCTAAAAAAAATCATACTTGGTTGAACTATATTTTTCGAAATATATTTTTGATTATTGGCTTTGATCTAATTCATTAGCTTGACCAGCAGTGTTTCGCCTGCCACCACTGCTCTTCCTTTCTCGCCGGTTCGCAAAACACCCAGCCTATTTCGGACTAAACCACTACGATTTAAAACTTACCTTCTTTTGCACATTTCTGGAGGAGACTCAAGTTACTATCTATCTTGGCTCTCACTGAAGAATCAGAACGGGTGGCTGGGGTCAAGCGTGTGTACTTTTCTGTATTCTTGATAGGGGTATGTTGACTGAATCTTGAAACCCTCAGGAAATGCGACAAACTTTGAAACATTTTTTTCTAAACAATCTACTAACACAAATTTGAAGCTTGCAACTGTATAGATGTAAAATTAATTATGACTATGCCACTGATACATTAATCACGTCAGAGAGAAGAGGACTTTTCACAACCGAACGAGGCTCGTTTCCTTTTTTTAAAAAGGCCAAATCTAAAGACTTGTCTCCTTTCAATCTTTCTCGCAATTTTTTTCCTTTTGGTAGCGTTTTGCTCTTGTTTATTTATTAACTGCGATCTAGTTACAGTACATAATTTGAGCTTCTTGCTTTAATATGAGCACGAACTGCGCGCATTGTTCATTGCTTCCATGAATGCTTGTTCTATGACTGATATCTATCGTATGTTGTTTTTCTGTCTGCTGGATTTCTAAACTTCCAAATGTCAGTTGAAAACGACCTCCAAAAAATCCGCTTTAATTTGGCCCAAAATCTATTCCTTAAGAGCTTTCAGTTCGATCAAATTTCCGGAGTTCTCAAACTTTTGCTGGAATGAAAAATAACCCCTATCTCACAACAACGTGGAATCATTTTCTGTAAACGCTTTCAAAAATATTTTGGAAACTAGCAGGATTTAGGAGGGGGGTGAATAGGTCTACGGATCGGCGGATTTGGTAAATATTTTAGCCCGGATTCTGGATCCAGAGTGAAATTTTAACGGATCTGCGGATCCTATAATCACAGCGGATCGCGGTTTTATCCCCTTTTTGGGCCCGGATTTTGGATTTTGGTTGTTAGGAAGTTCGGATCGTGGATCTCAACGTTCTCCCGGAAATTTCACTTTCTCTTTATGTGCCGTATGCATGCAGTGGATAAAATGACTAGAAATAGTGATTCAATTGAGCTTGACGTGGCCATAAGTTTGCTCTTTTTTCTTGTATCTGCAAGATTTTGTTTTAATACAGACGTTGGTTACATAAATATTTCGTTGAGAGTCCTCAACGCTAAAACACAATATCACGCACGGCAACTCCAACAACTGAAGCCGCTTTGTATCTCGCCTATCATCTAACGCGGCAAGCAATTTGCGGATTCGGATTTAGTTGATATTTGGAGCGGATCGACGGATTCAGCCATTAATTTTAGCGGATCGGCGGATTTACATACCTCTATTTACCCCCCTCATTTAGAATTTGACAAAAATGCAAATTAAGTCTGTCTCTCAGATTGTAAATGAAAAACGAATCAGTTATAACTAATACACTAAACGTTGAACCAGCTGCAGCTAAAGAATTAACATGAACTATTTACATCATCAAGGGACTATGTACATACATTTTTCTCCATTCCATGACTATTTTAAATAAAAGGGGCTCCGTCACAGTATTTTGAGCCTTTTTTTTGACCAGCAACAAATTACCTTGAAATCGAAGGAAACCTGAAAATAATGCTTCTCAAAGATGGAAAAACACCAAAGACATAATAAAAAGACACAGGTGGTTAAGGATGGAAAAGATTAACACGGATTGCAAACAACGAAATGGAAAAATTTAGGCTTTCAAACCGTTTCACCGTGACGAAGCTCCTTTAATCTCTTAAAATGACGCCTAATCTGGAATAATAGTTTAACCCCACAGTTGCCACTAGCTGCCAGCCACCATCGAAAAAAGCATCCTTAATGAGTATGTCTATACGCCAACGTTTCTTATTGGTGAGTGTCCAGGACTTGCGTGATTGGTAACTACTTGCTCTTGCAGCAAGCCACCATTGAAGCGAGGGTCTTCCTAAAATGCTCGCTATAAAAGCAATACACCACTGGATTGAGACTGGAATTCAACAGCGCACTTGCTTTAGCCATGGAATACACTGTGGCGCGCCTACCGGGAATCAGGGGAGTCAGGATACAAAGCACTGCCGCAGGGGTCCAGCACGTGATGAAGATGGCAGAGATTGAGATAAGCATCTTTGTTACTTTATGTCTGGACTGTAAAACGGAGTTTGGATAGGACACTGGCACGGGTACGGCCGCGCGCAGACGCAGAATTATCCGCGTGTACAAGTATCCCATGATGGTTATTGGCACCAGTTCATTGCAAAATGACCAAAGCAGGTAAAATACTCGAGATGTCACGTGATTTGGAAAGTTGTCTACGCAGATTTGATTTTGTACATCGTAATTGGACACTATGATAACGGGACTAAGCAATAGGAGCGCGAGGATCCACATGATTGGCACCAACCAGCACGGCCGACTTCGACTGAGCTGTTCCAGTGGATGTAAAGTGGCGTTATAACGCTCAAACGCTATCACAACCAAAAGAAAGCTCGACATCAAGGCTGCCACCCAACCCAAGGACCCATCGAAAACGAACTTGCACAACAGGTCTCCAGTGACACCGCTCGGCTGCTCAATAAAGTGGCTCAGAATGGTAGGAGGGATGAAAAAGACAGCAACCAGTAAATCAGCGATGGCCAGGTGGAAAAGAAGCCAGTTGATCGAGGTTTTCATTTCTTTCTTTTTCAGTATTACAACACACACCAGGAAATTACCTGCTATGTTGAAAATTATAACGGCGGCTATAAACAGCGAGAGAACCAAGGATAAGGTCGATATTGCCATCTTTGAGTACAAAATCAAATTTGTTTCTTGAAGTGGGCTTTTTCTGTAATAAGAAACATTGACATAGAGAAACTGTTAACACCATACAGCATCAGAGAAGGAATCTGCATAATTCATTTTTAAACAAGTTCAGAAAAGGAAGAAGGGTATCGGTGTTCATCAGCAGGACCTAAATATTCTTGAGGTGATCCCTCTCAGGTTACATTTATGTTGCCCAGTCCTTCCGCCGATAATTTTACCACGCGACTACTATACCTCGCTCATATGACCGGTAACCAATCAGGAGCCGAGAAAGATAATAGGCTATTGTTTCGAGAACAATAGACTCTATTGTTTTCCAAATCCAAGATGGCGGAGGGTATTTTCAGCCAATCAGGAGGTGAATTAAGAATTCAAGATGGCGGTAGCGGCTCCCAGCAGTGAAACCTGGAAACTAGGTCCCAGATTCCAATAGGAGTTTGTTTCGGGGTGAGAAAATTGCAAACCGGACGCAAAGTCCTGGGATCGATCTCTCAGACTCGTCCGATATGCCAATTGAGAATCAATCTATACACATGTAAATCAAATGAGAAACAATTGTATTTTAAAAATCCTAATTCTTTACAAGAGGGACCTGTGTCCAATTTGCAAACAAGGTGTGTGCACTACTAATTGAAATACATCAAGTAGAAATGCAAGTCTAAACTCATTGCTCTCAACTGTTCCCTTGAGAAAAGCATCATTCAAAAGAATCTTAAATAAACAAAAGACATTTTAAGCCACCATTGAAGAATTAACATATTAAGTCAGAGATGAAACGTGAAATGAATTAAAAACCGAGGGCTCATCTAAGGTATTTCAAACAAACGTTCACGCTTAAACTAAGATCAAACAAACATTTCAAATCGCATCGCGCCTGATTCAGCAGCCGCACAAATTATAGTTCGGTCTAAGCGGTTCTTAATAGTGGCAAGAATAATTCACTTACATCAACCATAGTCATTTCAAATTCCTCTAAAGCGATGCTCAGCTCTTGATCACTTAGTTCCATAATCGCCAAGCCAAGAATGCGCAAAAGTGGGTCCAACTTCGTCACAAGTAAAATGATTTTGCTCAAGTCTGAAAGACTTGTATATAAAGACGTGTATCCAATGAGAAGATGGGGGATAGGGGGTATGCAATAACACATGGTTAAGAACTATTGTGAAGACGGGGGATAGGGGGTATACCTATGTCATGAAATTGTTATAAACAAAACAAAGAGTCTGATGCATAATTTATGACGTTTATTGAATAATAACACGAAGTGTATCGCTGAGAACTAGACTCGTTTCCATTTCTCGGAATCTTTGTCCCAGGCCCGAAAACGCACGATATTCTGGCCTATTTTTCTTTGCTTTTGGTCACAAGTTTTTGCCTGATCCGTTCCTAATTCTTGGCATAATAACTTCTCCAATATTCGTTGAGCCGTTCCTACCACCTTCCATTTGCAAAAATGGTTTCCGAAAGGTGGTTTACTCGTGTTAGATGATCTGATGGTCGAGGGAGGTGAAGACAAAGAGTTACTGGACTTATTCACCAAACATTCACATCACCAAAATATCACGGTGTTGTACTTTTGCCAGGACATGTTTCCACCAGGGAAATACGCAAAGAGTATTTCCAGGAACGCCCACTACATCGTAGCCTTAAAAAATCCACGAGATCAATTAGGGATGAAGAATTTACTGCTTCAAGCTTTTCCCACTTGTTGGCAAGACATGATGGACGTGGGTACACGGTACTAGATTTACATCCTGCCAGTGACGACAGGAAGCGCGTTTTTAGTCACCTCTTGACGCACGAAGGATACCAGCGCTGGCATCGACGAATCAGGAAAGAGGATGTTTGATCACTGAGCAAAAATGATATATTAAATATCACCTCAATCGTTTCGGCCTATTTGAAGCACGTTGTCTTGGGTGAAGGACGACGAGAACCATGCGTACTCCTTCAACAGATATTTTTGGTCCTGTGGAAGAAGACAATGATGAAAACATAGAAGAAGAACAACAACAAGAAGAAGAGGTAGAAGAGGAACAGGAAGAAGAGGAGCTTGATGAGGAAGAGACTAGCAGCTCCGAAGAGGATGAAGAAGCGGACGATGACGATGAACCGGATCCGTGGCGCCCGTTACGTCAAAAAGTCGGGGAAGATAGCAAAGAAACCTACCTGAGAGAAGTCCAACAGTTCCTGGATAGGGAAAAACCCCGAGAGTATGCTGAAAATGCCGCTTTCAATATTCTATTACCTGTAAGTAGAAGAAGGCTACGAAGGACTTATTTAGAGCGTCTAAAATGGACTCACCATATCAAACACAATGCAATACACCGTAAAGTCATGAAGACTCTTCGACGCTTTATTGAGGGAGATGATATGGATTTTGACGAGGCTGCCGAGTCGGCAGTGGCAAAGCGAAAATTCCTGTTAAACAGACTAATGCAAAAGAAGGTACTCCCTGAGGATAATGACGAAGAGGAGGTAGAAGAGGAGGTGGAAACCTGAGTTAGCTATGTGACTCTTATAAGAGTGTGTGATTCTAGAGTTTAATCATTATTCGTATGACACCACTAAAGATGAGTTCAGTTGCTACAATCAACTGCCGGAAAATGACCAGAAGGTTGTATGTAAAAAGGCCTACCACAAAAAATATTATGCAAAGAACAGAGAGCGAATCCTGGCCCGACAAAAAAGATATCGTGCAAAGAACGTCGAGATTCTCAAGACCCGTCGAAAAAGATGGTATGAAAGCAACAGGGAAAGGCTCGCCAACAGCCAGAGAGCCTATTGTCACCAAAACAAGGAACACATCACAAATTACCGCAGGCAATACTGTAAAAACAACAGGGAACGGCTCAACGAATATTGGAGAAGTTATTATGCTAAGAATAAGGAACGGATCAGGCAAAGACTTCGTGACCAAAAGCAAAGAAAAATAGGCCAGAATATCGTGCGTTTTCGG
>JAEMPF020012748.1:0-10000 GCA_022496165.2 Catalaphyllia jardinei
CCAAAAGATGAAGAACACCATCCCTCTACAGACCGAAACTCCCACAGAAAGTAACAAGAGGCCCAAGAAGACCAACAGGAGGTTCTCCAAGAAGGTTAGAAAAGCTAGAAAAGAACGATTTTGTAATAATTTAAGTCAGCATCGCTTAAATGGCACGAAAAGGCAAGAACAATTCTACCCTATCAACCTTTCCTCACTAGAGCTTGATGCTAATCAAAAATCCCTACTTAGCAAGGGCCCTTCTTTCTGTCCTGTTCCCCGCGATATCAACCGGACTAAACTATTGGAGGACTGGGAGAAATTTGAAAATAGGCTTAGATCTGCTGTTTTTTTCTTCCACAATGAACATGACAACAATGACTCTAGCGTTGACAACGACCGTCTTTTCCCCCACGATTAAGAAACCTACCCGCTGGAAGGCTCCCGTTTCTCGCTTTCCGGAACTTGAGTTATTTCTTGAATCGGTTAAAACTGAATTATTTTATCCTGACGTCCGTTCCATTCCGGACAATCTTTCCTCTGGGAAACGAAGCGGTTCCAAATTTGTTGTCATTGACACTGATGACTATAACGAGAAAATGAGGGAACAATTACAAAACCCGCTTCATTATGATAGATTAAATTCAGATCCTAGCTCTCATTATGTTGATGTTATTTCAAATTGGACAAAGAAGTTGCTTAATAAGGGACAAATTAGCGATGACATTGCCCAATGGGTCGTCAATGGGAATGCTAAACCAGGCAAGGCATTTGGCACCATCAAAACTCACAAAGAGGCTAAGGCTTATTACTTCATGTTGTGGCACAGCCATCGAAAATCTCTCAGCTTTCACTGAATTTTATCTCAAGCCTTTAGCTCAAAAGTTACCATCTTTCGTTAAAGACACCACGCATCTCTTACAAAAAATTGACGATCTCAATAGATTGGGCCCTTTTCCTAAAGAAAGCCTTTTAGTCTCATGGGACGTTGTCGCCATGTTTCCAAATATTGACAACAACTTAGGAATCAATGCAACCACAGAAGCTCTTAGCTCTCGAACAACAAATTTTCGATCAACTGATTGCATTGTCGAGGCTGTTAAAATCTGCCTACAGCACAACAATTCCCAGTTTAAAGATGAAAATTTCCTTCAAATTCATGGGACAGCCATGGGACCAAAAAATGCTTGTAGCTACGCCGATCTAGTTATGGGAATTATCGATCAGAAAGCCATGTCAGGCAATATTAAGCCGAATCTTTGGTGGCGGTATAGGGATGATATCTTTGATCTTTGGACACTTGGACATCCTAAATTACTTGAATTCACGCAATTCATCAACTCTCTTTATCCCACTATTAAATTCACCCTTGTCCACTCACCGACTTCACTCGATGTTTTGGATCTCACGCTCAGTGTTGTTGATGGCTATATTCAAACTGATATATACTCTAAGCCCACAGATAATCATATCTATTTGTCACGCAATAGTGCCCATCCTGTCCATTGCTCCAAAGCTATCTATCCCCTATGGTGTAGCCACCAGAGTTAGAAGAAATTGTTCTACCAATGAAGCTTTTGAGAAACGTAGTATTGAATACCAAAGCTACTTAATTCACAGAGGATATAATCCCTCTCAAGTCAAACAACAATTTGAGAAAGTCAAATCCATTCCTAGGGAGAATTTGCTTGTTCCAAATACAAAGCAGTCCAAAAAGGTTTTTCCGTTAGTTTTAGATTACAATCCTTCTTTACCAAGCATCGGGAAAATTCTATATTCCCATCGGCATCTCATTGACAATTCACCTTCCTTAGCCAAAATCTTCCCTAAGGGATCTATTATTCCCTCTTTTAGACGAGCCAAAAACATAAAAGAAATCTTGGCACGACCTTGCCGCACCAATCACACTGATATACAAGGTTGTTTTAAATGTAGAGGGAAATGCGATCTCTGCAAGAATGTTTTAGTAGAATCTGATCATTTTTCTAGTACTAGTACAAGTAGGCAATATTTTATCAGACAACACCTCCATTGTAAATCCAAAAACGTTGTCTACTTGATCACTTGTAACAAATGTAATGTCCAATATGTAGGATCAACAACTAACGAGTTTAAAGTAAGATTTCGAAACCACAAATCAGCCATGAGTACAAAGAAGAACACTTGTGAAGTGGCGATACACTTTAACAAAGAAGCCCATGTCTTGTCGGATTTTGGTTTCGTCATCATTGAACAAATTTGCAATTTTAGCGATCACAATAGCCTTGACCATCGTCTGCTAACAAGAGAAGCCTGCACAACTCTGCACCCTTCAACCTTACGGTTTGAATAAAAGATCAGAATTCAACTCTAGGAATAGAATAAGATATAATTACCATCTTATCTTTTTCACCCACAAGTGTTTTCCTTTTTCCTTTTTTGATTCTTTTTTGTTCGTTAGTTAGATTTTTAACTTTTTATCTCTAACACATTTAGTGGTTCTATTGTTCAAAGGTCCAATCAAGGATTTTGTTACAGGGCTGATAGTATAGCACACAATGCTCGAGTTCAGGGGCCGATAACTGGGATTTTCTTACTAACCGTTCAAAGGCCTTTTTTCGGATCCCGTTACGAAGAATTGCATTGTGAGCTAGAAAACGGCTTTTGTTCAAAGGCTTTGATTTGGGATTTTGTTACATCATCTTTCTCCACATCATTACGTAATACTCTAGAGGTCTAGTACCTATTTCTTTTTTACACCATTCTTTTAATTGTTCTATTTCTCATTTTTATTGCATTGTAATTTTTTTAGTCTATTTAAGTCTTAGTCATAGCGGAAAATTTTTTATTCCAAGTATTTTTAGTTCTGTACACTTTATTCTGAAGAAGCCCGAAGGGCGAAACGTTTATTAAAGTGTTTTGGCCACCGAAGAAGTTCGCTGTTTGCTCTCTTCACACAAACTATTTGTCAGAAGTTTCAATTAAGTACTACACCAGTTATTGTGGCAGAAACAAGTTTACTGTTTCAGACAATGAGCGACAAAAGTGTTAAGACACTTTACAGTGAAATTCGATTTTCTGTGTCTTGGAAACATTTCCCCCCTTTCCCACAAAACAATGTTGATTTTCCTATTTCTTAGACAGCGCAGATCACAGCACCTACACAACATTGAATTGGGGGGCTGGGGGTATCTGAGAATTGACGCTAGATGCAAGTAATTTAGAACAAGTGCTTCAATATCAAAAAGTGTCATTTTCTAAAAGTGTCTCAGCTACTTTTGTCACCCACTGTAGTCAGTGGAGTGTCTTTGGGCAGGATATTCTCCTGTCAATACCGGGAAGCCAGGAAGTCGTTTCAGAAAACTACATAATTATTTATGCAACAGTAAGGTAAAGTCTGCATACGGCCAATTGTGGTCCATCAGGAGGGAGCTTATCACGGTTTCTATAGCATGAAGCGACTAGGAGTACTTCTACTCCTTCCTGGATAGGAAGTTAGCCCATCACAGGGTTCCCTCCCAGCATTAAATTTGCCGGTACCCATTTATAGATCTGGGTGGAGAGAGGCATCTTGAGAGTAAATTGTCTTGCCCAAGAACACAACACAACAGAATGTCCCCGGCCAGGACTCGAACCCGGACCGCTCGCTCTGGAGTCGACCACACTAACCATAAGGCCATTGCACCTCCCACAACAGTACTTCTGTGCAACAGTACTTCCATGAAATAGTCATTTAAATATATGAAATGTGTCATTGAAGGTGGCTTTAAGATAGCTCGTAATCTGCACACAATGAAAGGGAAATGCCAGTGTTTTTTAATACTTTATGACATCAACATGAGCACAAAAGGCAAAATTGACAGTGAATTTTCTCGGGTTTCCTTTAATTTGGTGAAATTCTGAAAAATTTTTCAGTCTGGTAGCTAACATTTTATATTAGTTGGAGTTCTCTTTTCAGGGAAATCTATCTGGACAGTTCTTCTGCAGCAGTAAAAGACCAATTTGCAAAACTTAAAAACAACTGCCTATATAGACCAAAACATTAGCACCCCAGCGCCCCACCAAAATTTGAAAGAGTTCACCAAAGGAAATTCAAGAAAATCTCAAATAAAGCCATATGAACAGTAATAATCCGGACCGGATGTAATAAATATTATTAGTTATTTAACGCTAAAAGCCAAAATTGTAACAGAGATGATTGTAAAACACTATTTCAATATTTGTTGGTACATCTAATAAGTTTGAGAGGAGTGGGCGTGCAAATGAATACAAAAACAGCATTTCAAATATAACTCAAGTGCATGCTTGCAATGAATTATTACCCTATATATGGAGCCAGTTAAGAAATCTCACGATTTCAAGTATTATTTTGACTTTGTATTTGAGCCATTAATCCTTTGGGTTTCAGCATACAATAAAATCTTGATGTTTTTGACACTTGGAAAATATCCATGCCCTGACTCACACAGTCAACTTTTATTATAAACAAAATTACAATTGCAAACCTCGAAAAATTATTCCACTTTTTTATCAGAAGTGATTCTGAACAACGCTTTTGTTTTAATTTGTAGTAATAAACAAATAAATAACTTTATGAAATAAATGTGCCAAAATCCTATCTCTCTGTAAAACAGTAATCTTATTGGAAAAACGTACATGTAAAGTAATAAGAATTATAAAATTCCAGTTGTAAAAAGATAGGACATAGTTAATGTTTTGCATAATGCGAAGTTTTTTAGGTGTAAAAGGAATTACAAATGCGTGTCTAGCATATTACGCATACTTTCGAAAGAATAAATAGGGTTGTGCCTTGCTTCTTGAAGTGAGAAGAGCCCGAGAAGGCAACCAGAATTGTAAGTTGTTTTGTTTTAGTCATTTCCTTGTAAATTTTATAGTTTCTGTAATTAATTTCACCTGTAAAAAATTGTAACCAATATATATTCCTTTTTTTCCTTTGTAGTTTGACAACATAATATACATAAGTCATTAAACTCAGTGTTGTTCAAGAATCTGTTTTTTTAATCGGCGTCTCTTCCGAAAGGATAAACATATATCCAGTCCAGTTAAGTACAGCATAAAAGACAAGGTGAAGCCTTGGAGCCATGACTGGCTGATAGTCACTGGAGCTTATCTCGGTTTATGTGGTATGAAGTAGCTAGGAGTGTTTCTACTTCCCCTGGACCGGATGTTAGTCAGGTCACTCCTCGTGATTTGTTAGGTTGCCCTAACAATTCGCCGGTACCCATTTATACTCCTCTGTGTAGAGAGGTACTGTGAGAGTAAAGTGCCTTGCCAAAGAACACAACACAATGTCCCCTGTCAGGGTTCCAACCCAGACCGCCCGCTCTGGAGTCGAGTGCACCAACCACGAGGCCACGCGCCTCTGCACAATTTTCGTTCATGCGTTAACCTTATGTAATAAAAATGACTACAGTTTCAATGTGTGGCCTCATAGCTCAGTTGGTAGAGCATCGCACTGATATCGCGGAGGTCACGGGTTCGAATCCCGTTGAAGCCCTGATTTTTTTCAGGCTTCTTCTTTCCAATTTACTGCAATGATCACTCTTCACTTTCATCTACAACCGCAGTACAAATATGAATTATTTCATATATACCTCACATAACTTCACTGCACGGGAAGATATGAACTCAACAAATTGACATCGCTCTCAATGTGTGGCTTCATAGCTCAGTTGGTAGAGCATCGCAACGGTATCGCGGAAGTCACAGGTTTGAATCCCGTTGAAGCCCTGATTTCTTTTTTTAGGCTTCTTCTTTTCAATTGCTTAAATTGGAAAATTTACTGTGGTGATCCCTCTTCACTTTCAGTTTCAATCATATAACCTTTTTTCCAATGTACAAGGCAAGGTTAGTAAGAACATAAAAAAACAATTGCTACAATTTTTGCGAATCAATTCAGTCAAGTTCAGCATTCTTAGCAGGCTTCTGACAAGGGTCTCTGACTCTCCCTCTTTTATACATTTGCCATAATGTAGCTTACACTTTATAACCTTGAGAACTGTGAATCTTGCTGCTTCCACCACCAAGCAAACCAAGAGCAATTTACTGTGTAACCTTTGTCATGCAAAAGTGCCATAACAGAATTTAAGAGTTTTAATTTCTTAATTATATATTTTACAATATCGTAAAAACAAAAGGAATACAAAGTGCAGGAGTCAGCTGTCTAGATTTAGCATTTAATGGCAATCTTTCCCCCGGAAACATGGGCTAAAGAATAAAAGTTCACTTTTGATAAGGCTTTTGAGGAAGTTGTTGTGACCTTTGGGGAGTCACGTGTAGCGACCAGGAGCATTTAAAAAACGCACGCACGATAGTAGCACGATGGCGAGAGAAGGAGAAAACAAAGTACTTGACAACTCCAAGTTTTTTCTAACGATAAGGGTGGCAATATATTCGCGTAGGTACCTTTCTATATTTCACTTGAGGTAGCTAACAACACGTGTGGTTAAAACGAAAAGGCAATTAAGAAATAAAATCTGGTGTGACAAACATCGTTACATGGTCTTACATCAGTGCCGAAAACGAAACTAATTAAGACTAACTCAGATGAAAAGGAGAATTACAGAAACGATAAATATTGCAAAATAATTATAATTGACTTACGATGGTCTAGCTCTTAGTTTAGATTACGTGTATTTCGATGATAGCAGTGGTAGACAGCGAGATTATTTGTAGCGAACGTACCAGTAGCTTAACACCTTAGCATGTGTCCTCTTTCTCCAAAAGATCAAACAAGTAACCTAATATCTACGGTCTATTATGTAACAGCTATGATAACCGGGATACGTTATCAGAAATAAAAAATAATCAGTAAACGATCAGTTAATACTTAATCAAAGAATAAGGGTCTTTAAACGTAACAGATGTGAAATGCTAATTGTATTGTGCTACTATGCTGGGTACAAAATTCAATGCAGAATGAAGTTCATAAATTACTTGGTTTTTCACACAGGGATCAAGGTATTCTCAACAGATTTGAATGGAAATTTTGGTGAAAAAATGGAGCTATTTAAAAAAAACAGCCGCTGTGGGTTACATCATGAATTTTCCAAGAACAAAGCTCAGAAAATTTGTGCATTGAAAACCCAAAACAATTTTTTGTGGACATTTGTTATCTGTGAATTCCTGACTGCCGGGTATCTACATATAATAGACTTTTAACATCTCTTTCTCTGAGTTGAGATTTTTCTAGTACGCTGGTCTGGAGCTGGGAGAAATCATCCACCATCACAACAAAACATTATTTAGAATCACTTTGTACATGTATTTCTGAGCAAATATTGAACATTGCCTTTTCAAGTTGACTCCAAGGGAGAATGCAGAAGTGTTAAAAACTTGAAGAATGACTCAAATACAAATCCAAGACAATACTTAAAATTGCTTCACATTTCTAAATATCTACTATTCTGTTAACAATTAATTGAGATACTTCATGTAAATTAAAGCAGTTCATTCTGCTGGATAATCTAGTTTTTCCTGGCTACTGGATATCAACAAAAGAACTAATCTATCCTACAGAAATACGATCTGCTGACTAGTTGTGGCTCACTGCCTCACAAGAAATAATCAATAATCTGGAATGGTAATTTCTTATTCTCCCACAACTTAAGTCCTGAATGCAATGCCAATTGCACTGAGCGAAGTTTATCCTGAGAAGGTTCGAGTCACTTAAATTTAGAATGTTTTACTTGACGTGTGGGACTGCAGTGAATTTGCAATTTTCTTGGTGGGTTTTAAGACAATACTTCAGGGAAAAATACTCGCTGTCTACTGGCGTAATAGCACATAAATATCTATATACTTTTTAGGTTTCGCTAAGCCTAAAAACAGAGCTCCCAATTACAATAAATAAACCTGGTTTGAGCCTGTGATCCAATCAAAAAGCAGTAACTGATCCACTGCCAAGTTCAAAAAAGAAACATGTGGCCTGGATCAATGAACTCTAAACCTGAGTCTGCAAGATGGTCACATGATACTGATCACCAGATACCTTGTTTTGATAGGTGTCAGTTGACCACAACATTGATATGCAAAATCAAAGATGTATGCTGCAAATCAAGGCTGCATGACTTAGCCGACCTTAATCACCATGTTGCACGACAACCTCGTCTAACGGGGCATGTCCCCATGATCCATGCTGCTTGCCACGTACATTGACCATAAAAAAGAGTTGCATGGTTTTCTAGATGTATTTCTATGCATTCACCACAAGCAATATAATATATTATACCGCTGCCAATTTGGATTTCGAAAAAAATATTCAACATCCCATGCTCTAATTCATCTGATTAATAGAATTTCTTTAACAATTGACCAGCGTGAAACTACTGTAGGTGTTTTCCTAGATCTCTCCAAAGCTTTTGACACTATTGATCATCAAATTTTATTTCCCACGCTGGAGCACTATGGTATCTGTGATGTGGCTCTGCTTTTCTTGCCGCCGGCAATTTGTCCAAATCAATTAAACATGTTCTTCAACGCAGACCATTAAGTGTGGAGTTCCTCAAAGATCCATCCCAAGCCCTTTATTCTTCATATTATACATAAATGGTCTTGCTATAGCTTCCAAATTAACGGAGCCTCTGCTTTTTGCTGACGACACAAGTGCTTTCTTCTCACACTCTCATCCCAACTACCTGGAGAATGGGCTTAATAATGAGTTACTAAATATTGATGTTTGGTTAAAATGCAATAAGCTCTTGATTAATGTCCAAAAGACAAATTATGTTATATTTCGTCCACATTAGAAGAAAATCAATCACAGTTTTTCTCTCTCCTTTGGAGGTCAACTTCTAACTCAAAGCAATGTAACTAAATTTCTTGGGGTATACCTAGACGAACACCTTACTTGGAAATATCACATAAACTTTATCTGTAAACAAATCAGTTGGTATAATTTTATCCAGGACATGTTTCTACTTATCCTGTAAGACCAAACTCATGCTGTACTATACATTAATTCATCCATATATTACTTATTGTAACTCTATGTGGTCGTCCACTTCCATATTTAATTTAAACAGAATTAATATCTCCAAAGCGGGCTGTGCGAGCTGTTACAGATTCACACTATCAAGCACAAGCTACTACCCTATTTTCCAAACTGAAAATTTTAGACATCTTCCAAATCAATACCCTCGATACTGCTAAATTCATGTTCTGCTAGCACAATGATCTGCTGCCTTCACTTTTCCTTAATCTGTTTATGACAAACAGTCAAGTCCATAGATATGACACAAGAACAGTCAGAAATTAGCGCCTGTATTCCTGTCGCACGAACATCAAGAAATCCGCCGTTCTTTACCAAGGACCTACATGTAGAGTCTGGAACTGCCCTCCTGCCTCTATGACCGATTTGTCAAGCTTTTCTACCTTTAAGAACAAAGTGCTGGACTTTTTTATTAGAATAGTTTCTACTGGCCTCTCCTATAAGCCTGGTTGTTTCCTGAGGTCTCCTCGCCTAACAATCTGTTGTATTTTTAATTTTTGTTATACACATAAAGGCAAATAAATGATGATGATGATGGTGGTGATGATGGTGATGATGATGATGATCATGGGTGATGGCGATGGTGATGGTGATGGTGATGATGATGGTGATGATGATGATGATGATGGTGATGATGATGGTGATGATGATGGTGATGATGATGATGACGATGATGATGGTGATGATAATGATGGGTGATGGTGATGGTGATGGTGATGATGATGGTGATGATGGTGATGGTGAAGATGATGATGATGGTGATGATGATGGTGGTGATGGTGATGATGATGGTGGTGATGATGATGGTGATGATGATGATGATGATGATGCACATGGTTGTGGTCCTTTAATTATGGTGCTCCACTTGGTAGCCCTTCAGACCGCCAGAACGCTGCCATAAGACTCAAACAATTGTTCAGAGCCCACTTTGTGTCTGATGTGAGCAAGACAGTTAGTAGTTATTGTTTAATATCAATAACTTCTCCTCCCTAGCTGCCTCCTTTTGGAGACAGGGTTGGTCATGAGTTAAAC
>JAEMPF020012748.1:15000-18133 GCA_022496165.2 Catalaphyllia jardinei
TGTTTGTACCTCATTGTCACTGCAACACATTTTTCAGAAAAGCATTAATTTACACCTAATATGGCGGCACATTTGAAAGTTTTCAAAATTCATTTTTCAAATCTTGTTTGTTCAAATCAAAACATCTTTTTACAGACGTCTTTTGGGTGCTGTAGATTCAAGTAAAAGAGTACAGGAAAATTAATTTATGGGCACTTAAAATAACAGTTCTGGGCACTTGAAATAATTTATACCCTACGATTTTACCAGTTCAGTTTACAAACAAAAGGTTCCAAGAATAAGGCTAATCATTCAATACTCAGTAAAGCTCTAGTTAATACATATGCCTAAAGTAATTTCGCACATGTACTTACCTGTTGATGGAACAGAAAAATGAACAACCAGCAAGACAATTAAGGGAAAAGGTAACTGATGCATCTCACTATGTCCTATGAAGAACCACAAGGACCAAAGGTCAATGATAACGCCAAAACAAAAGAGCACAAAGTAGTTTTTAGAATTCACCATTGCCATTCTGGTAAAATTTTGAAACATTTAAAGTCATATTTTTTCATTATATCAGATGAGCTGCTGAGTGTGATAAAGATTGAAGTCAAAGCAAGGGAGGCGACCGAGATAACAAAAACAAGTGAAGACTGAAAAATTGTTAGAATTTGCCTTACATATTTGACATCATAGTTGCATGAAGTATGAAATTGGGGCCTCCATATTTATTAATTAATAGAAATTTTCAGGAACTACTTTTTTCCTCTTTAGCTGATATTCGTTGGTTTTACCACTTTCGGTATTTTTCCTCTCTATTAAACAATAACTGTAATGAAACAATTGCGACATTTAAAACAATCAAGCTCCTGGCACACTTAACCCACTGACACCTGTGCCGCCCATAACACTTCTGACGTCATCACCTTTGCACAAAATTGACATCATCCAAACTCAAGCTCTGCAGGAGGAAGAGAACTTTCCAATTATATCAAGATCAGAGTGACCGGCTCAATGGAGCATGAGATATACACAAAAGTGTTCAGAAATTTGAGTGAAAAACTTGGAGCAAAATTTCCTGCGATTACACTAAGTCTTAGCGACTACAAGGTAAAAATTGCCTGTGTCCAAGATCCTCACTCAACAATGAACATTTCTTAACTGGAAGCAAGCCCGGGAGTAGGAAAATCACTGCAGTAAAATGTAGGAAAAGCAGAAAAAGGAAAGGCAAAAAAAATAAGAAAACGAAAAGCTTCAAGACATACAGTAGGACACATTCTCGTCCAAAAACTCAAAATTCTGATTTCTGCATATACCTGAGCAAAAACGTGATAAAACATGATGCTAGTGTAAAACGAGAGGCATGCTGTCTCCTTGCAAAAAACGTTTTGAATAAATTAGAGCCAATTTGGCTCCTATCCAGGCTAAAAGTGTCCATGGACCTCCAAGTGACAATGGGTTAAACGTAGTTTACACATTTATACCTTGATAGAAGAGGAAATTTCACGTCCTTCAAAGTGTGGTGTTTCCCCTGAAAAAGACATAATAAATATAGAATATACAGCTCAACTGTACAATAAACAATGGCTCAGGTCAATTTTGGTCTTAAAACTATATTGAAAAAAGAACACCTCGCAACAAAATACTGAAAACAAGGGTTACAGCTGTTTATTCAGCAACAAAGTATATGTCATATATTTTTACCTTCAAAGTTTCTATAAAATACAACTTAGATAAAAAACAAATTGACTGACAAGAGTTAAGGGAACATCGCCTTTAAGTCAAGAAGCAACATTGTGTAACACAACCAAAAAGCAGCTAAAATGAATGATAGGAAAAGGGAACATTCATATTACCAAATATAGTTTTTTGCTCAATACAAATAAACAATCATGCAGAATTAACGAAGGACATAATCATTATGCAGATTATGAAGTATGAAGAGCTTTGAAATAATTATTGTTATACCTGGAATTACCAGATAATTTTGTCAAAATTATTTTTGCCATGAAGTGGCTCAGTCCCAAAATATATTGGTCAGGAGTGTCACAAGAAACACTGCCTTCCTGCTGTCAAAAGATCAAATTAAGATCCACAACATTAGGCACACCTGCATGTTAGTTGCCAAATGTTCTTTATATTTTGTAAAATGAAAATGTAAATTAATGTCAAACACAGGGAGCACTTGTGCGATCGCCTGAGCCAGAGGCTCATGATAAAGTGCTTGGCAATAATGCAGATCGAATTGGAATTTGGAATGTTGGTTTTTGAGGAGAGGGGAAAACCGGAGTACCCAGAGAAAAACCTCTCAGAGCAAAGAAGGAAACCATCAACAAACAGAATCCACATATGACGCCAGGTCCGGGAATCGAACCCGCCAAACATCAACTAGCAGGGATGGAAAAAAGTGCCATCAACTTGTCCCGGACAAATAGATTTTCCTGCTGGGAAAGTAACTTTTCATTCTCACTTTCCCGATGCACATGGCACCGAGCAAGTTGTCTGCCAACTAAATAAAAAAATAAATAAATAAATACACGAAGACTTCCTCAGGGGAAGCAAAATTTGATAGCTGCAAGGGGCAAGGGGCAAGATAGAACTCAAGTTCCTCTGAGCCCTGAAACAGCCAGTTCACATTCAGATTATACAATATGAGTGCTTGCAAAAATAATATATTAATAGACATGTTTTCTCTGCAATTACCTGTTATTGTTCAATATTCTTATGGCCACCAAGTAGTTCAGTTTCAAAATGTGTTAGAGTGCCGCAAGAAAAACTTCCCGTAGTCTGAAGATTAACCTCAAAAACATCAATAAGCACACCTGCATGTAAGCTGCCAAAAGTTCCACATAAAACAGCCAATAGATATGTTCCTGTCAAATATAATGTCAAAGTTTTACAAAGTTGTTTTTGTCATTCTCCAGATCATGATGCACGAGAGATTTTTCAAAAAAGTTATACTTGAAGGTTGTCCCTCCAGCTACAATCTTGCTCAATGTCCTTAAGGCCATCAAGTTCAGTCTTGAGTGCACTGGTGTTCGAAGATTATAAATGTCCATAACATTACGAACATTTGTATGTAAATTGATGAATATTATATATATATATATATATATATATATGTTTATTTTTTAACAGCCAATAAGTAATG